>JAESUZ010000188.1:0-147945 GCA_017311185.1 Proteles cristata cristata | reverse complement strand
TTATTTCAGGAGAGAGAGAGACAGCGTGAGCAGGGGAGGGTCAGAGAGAGAGGGAGTCACAGACTCTGAAACAGGTTCCAGGCTCTGAGCTGGCAGTCAGCACAGAGCCCGACGTGGGGCCCGAACCCACGAACTGCGAGATCATGACCTAAGTGAAAGTCGGACACTCAACCGACTAAGCCACCCAGGCGCCCCATATTTTTATTATCTTTTTTAAGCAGGCTTCATGCCCAGCACAAAGCCCAGTGCAGGGCTTGAACCCATGACCCTGAGATCAGGGTCGGAGCCAAAATCAGGAGTTGGACGCTTAACTAACTGAGTCACCAAGGTGCCCCTGCCTCATCCATTTAGATGGCTCCTTGGTATTTGGTTGTACATGCCAAATGTATGTAAATGATCCTTTATGTCAGGCTAGTTGGTTTTTTCCAGTTTGTCATTATTACAAACAACACTACAGAGAACATCTTGGGACATCTTTGCTCACTTGTAAATAAGTTCCGAGGGGCACCAAGGTAGTTCATTTAGTTAAATGTCTGACTCTTGATTTCTGCTCAGGTCACGATCCCACAGTTCATGAGTTGGAGCTCTGCGTTGGGCTCTGCACTGATGGTGTGGAGCCTGCTTGGGATTCTCTGTCTCCCTCTCTCTCTGCCCCTCCCCTGCTGGCTCTCTATCCCTCTCTTTCAAAATAAATAAACATTAAAAAAATAATAATAAGTTCTGGGCGCCTGGGTGGCTCAGTCAGATAAGTGTCTGACTTTGGCTCAGGTCATGATCTCATAGTTCGTGGGTTTGAGCCCCACATCAGGCTCTGTGCAGACAGCTCGGAGCCTGGAGCCTGCTTCAGATTCTGTGTCTTTCTCTTTCTCTCTCAAAAATAAACAAACATTAAAAAAAAATTTTATTAAAAATATAGTATTTAATAGTAAAACTTCTTTAAAAAAAGATCAATGAAGGGGCGCCTGGGTGGCTTAGTCGGTTAAGTGTCTGACTTTCGCTTAGGTCATGATCTCGCGGTTCGTGGGTTCGAGCCCCGCGTCGGGCTCTGTGCTGACTGCCAGCTCAGAGCCTGGAGCCTGTTTCAGTCTGTGACTCTCTCTCTCTCTGACCCTCCCCTCACGCTGTCTCTTTCTCTCTCCTAGAAATAAATAAAACATTAAAAAAAAAAAAAAGATCAATAAAGACTTTAAGAAAGAGATTCCTGACTTTAAAAAATAATTACATACATACAGTACAATATTTAAGAACCAAAAAAGGGCAAAGGATGAAAAGGAATTCCCGGTCTACCCTGACCCCCTTCCCCATACCACAGACAGCCATCTTCAGGAACTTATTTTGACACAATTTCAGACTTCCAGAAAAAACAGAAGAATAGTACAAAGGATTCCCACATACCTTTCACCCAGATTTCCCAAATGTTAACTCTGTCACATTTGCTTTATTATATTTGAGATCTTTGAGCTACTTGAGGGTTCTTTACTGGCATGATGCTCTTTTACACTTTGTCTTTATGTACATTTTCTAGAAATAAGGACAGCCTCTTACATAAGCAGTGTGTAGTTATCAAAATCAGAAAGTTAAATCAATAGAGTTCTGTTGCCTCATCTACAGACCTTACTCAAAAATCTCCTATCTCAACAACATCCTTTATAGACCAAAAAAAAAAAAATGCTTTCTCTGACCTAGGATCCCATCTAGGATCACACGTTGCTTTCAGTTATTGTGTCTCTTTCTGGAACAGTTGCTCATCCTATCTTTGTCTTTGACAACTGTGGCGGTTTTTAAGAGTATGGGCCAGTTATTTTGGAGAACGTCCTCAGTTTGGGTCTGTCGGATTTGACCTCGGGTTGGATGCAGGAGGGGCACTCCAGGCAGGAAATATCACACAAAGTGCTGTTTGGTCCTTCTCAGCGCATCACAGCAGCAGGCATGTGATGTTGGTTTGCCCTCGCGCTGGGGATGTTACCTTGGGTGACTTAGTGAGGATGGCATTTCTGGCAGGGAGTTTTCATTTTCATGCTTATTGCTCAGCATTATTGCTTACTGCATTTTGAGCCTATTGCTAAGCTACCTCCCACACAAACCTGTGTCTCCTCATTGCTGAAGCCCATGAAGTTCCTGCCCTCTCCCATCTCTGTGTCTCTGTCCGCCCAGTAGCTCTGCTCCCAGCCAGCTCGCTCTTTCTTTCTTGCTGTCTGGAGGCATTTAGCCTGCGGTTTTCAGCATGTAGTCTGAAGGCGTGGCCTGCCTGTGGGTTTTCTGTGGAGGCCCTGGCGAACCGATATCCGGGCCCGTGTTTCTGTTTTTGGCGTGAATTGCCCACATACCTGTGGCATTCCTCACTGGAACCTCATCATAAATGGGTCAGTTGCTGGTAAATGTTTTTATAGTCAGGAGACTAGAGGGGTCTTTTCTTCAGAGTGGCTTGTGACCTGAAACTGCTGTTTGAAAGGCTGGTTAGCCAGTGATATTAAGAGTAGAGACCATGGGGGCACTTGGGTGGCTTAGTCGGTTGAGCGTCCAACTTCGACTCAGGTCATGTTGTCACAGTAAGTTCGGGCCCCATACTGGGCTCCTGCTGTGAGCGCACAGCCCACTTCAGATCCTCCGTCCCTCTCTCTCTCTCTGCCCCCCCCCCACTTGCACTCTCTCTCTCAAAAATAAATGAACCTTTAAAAAATAAAATTTGTTAAAAAAAGCACAGAGACCATGTGTATAATGCTATGTGATGTATGAGCTGTTTGTTTGGCACGGTTGTATCCTTTGACTCTTGGATAGTCTTAAGAATAAACAAGAGGAGGGCGCCTGGGTGGCTTAGTCGGTTAAGTGTCCGACTTTCGCTTAGGTCATGATCTCGCGGTTCGTGGGTTCGAGCCCCGCGTCGGGCTCTGTGCTGACTGCCAGCTCGGAGCCTGGAGCCTGCTTCAGTCTGTGACTCCCTCTCTCTCTGACCCTCCCCTGTTCACGCTGCTGTCTCTCTCTCTCCTAGAAATAAATAAAACATTAAAAAAAAAAAAAAAAAAGAATAAACAAGAGGAGGGGCGCCTGGGTGGCTTAGTTGATTAAGTGTCCGACTTTCGCTTGGGTCATGATCTCGCGGTTCGTGGGTTCGAGCCCTGCGTCGGGCTTTGTGCTGACTGCTAGCTCAGAGCCTGGAGCCTGTTTCAGAGTCTGTGACTCCCTCTCTCTCTGACCCTCCCCTGCTTATGCTGTCTCTCTCTCTCCTAGAAATAAATAAAACATTAAAAAAAAAAATTAAAAAAAAAAGAATAAACAAGAGGCAGGCCCATTTGGGATTCCTACCCCATTTTATGGATGAGGAAACTGAGGGTCAGAAACAAGAATGTGCAAGACCTGGATCCTTGTCTCTCTGACTCTTTCATAAATAACAGATTGTCACTGGTGCTTCAAGCAGGTTATGAACAGGACAAATATGGTCCCTTCCTCTAGAGCCTAATTGCTGGTGAAAGAGACAGATACTAATCAAGTAAGCAAACAACTAAGTAATAATTATAAATAATAAGTGCTAAGAAGATAATAAAACTGGGTGACGTAGTAGGGAGTGTCCAGGGGTGGGCCGTAGGGGAGAGCTTGAGACAGGATGGTCAAGGAGGGCATCTCTAAGGAGGTGACATTTGACGTATTGCCTGAAGGATAAGAAGGTGTTGCCCAAGGGAATACTTGGGGAAGAGTGTTCTAGGTAGCGGGAATAGCAGGTGAAAAGGCTAATGAAAGAGTTTGGTGTATTCAATGTCTATTAAGGAGGCCAAGGTGGCTGGAACAGAGTGAGGTGGGCAGTGGAGAAAGATAAAGTCTGACAGGTAGGAATGGTCAAGCCTCTAGACCCTTGTAGGCCAAGGTGGGAACTTTTAAGCAAGGATGTGACATGGTTTGATTTTCATTTTTTATTTATTTATTTATTTATTTATTTATTTATTTATTTTCATTTTAAAGGACTCCTGGGGTGCCTGGCTGGCTCAGTCAGTAGAGCATGCAACTCTTGATCTCAAGGTCGTGAGTTCAAGCCCCATATTGGGTGTGGAGCCTACTTAAAAAACAAAAAACAAACAAACAAAAAGAATGAATTTAATGCAGAATTGTGCCTCCCAGTGTTGGCCCTGGGGGGAGGAGAAGGGCTGGTGCCTGTGTCTGTGGGGCCAGTCCAGCCTCCACATGCTGCTCTGTCACCTCTCCTGTTCCTTCCCATGTAGGTGTGTCAAATGTGTCAACAAATACTCTACCCCCGAGGCCCTGGAGCACCACCTGCAGACTGCCACTCACAACTTTCCCTGCCCGCACTGCCAAAAGGTGGGTATCACTGCCCTTCCCAGCTGGGGCAACAGTTGGGGCTCAGAGGTGGTAGAGCAAGCACCTCACTGTCTCCTCCCCTTCTGCCTCAGTACATGCAGCAAAGCCTGGGCTTGTCTCCCTAGACCTGTCTCCATAGACACTTCACTTTTGAGGAGCAGGAGCCCTGCCTGGCCAATCTTAGCCGTTAGATGGCACACATGGCCATCCTGGGGCTGCTGCTGGGCCAGGCCGGGCCAGGCTGGGCTAATGTGGGGTGAGGTGTGGTCTGTGAGTTCAAGCCCTGCATTGGATTCTGTGTGGTCAGTTCAGAGCCTGGAGCCTGCTTCAGATTCTGTGTCTGTCTCTCTCTCTGCCCCTCCCTGACTCACACTCTGTCTCTGTCTCTCTAAAAATGAATGAACATTAAAAAAACATTTGGAGGTGCTGCACCTGGATGGCTCAGTCGGTTAAGCATCCAACTTTGGCTCAGGTCACAATCTCGCAGTCAGTGGGTTCGAGCCCCACATCGGGCTCTGTGCTGACAGCTCAGAGCCTGAGCCTGGAGCCTACTTCAGATTCTGTGTCTCCCTCTCTGTCTGCCCCTCTACTGCTCTCTCTCTCTCTCTCTCTCTCTCTCTCTCTCAAAAATAAACATTAAAAAATTTTTTTAAAATTTTTTTAAAATGTGGGGTAAGGCCTCTTCTGGGTCCAGGCCCAGCATCAGAACAGTGGCCTCCAGCTTCCAGATATGTTATTCTTGTTATTATTGGTTCTTCTTTTCAGTGAATGTGAAAGACTGAAGACTGTACTTTCAGCTAGTCAGGCAGTGTTCCAATTTCTGATTGTCTCAGAAACATCATAATTTTTTTAAATCCTAATTTACTTATTTTTTAAGTTTATTTTTTTTTTATTTTGAGAGAGACAGAGAGAGAGTCCTATTCTGGGAGGGGCAGAGAAAGAGAGAGAATCTCAAGCAGGCTCCACACTGTCAGTTCAGACCCAGACATGGGGCTCAAACTCATGAAATCATGAGATCATGACCTGAGCCAAAATCAAAAGTCAGACACTTAACCCACTGAGCCACCTAGGCACCCCGAAGCATCATAATTTTTGTAAGGTTTATTTGTTTGAATCAGGTTCACATACTCCAATTGGTTGATAGAACCAAAGTTTCCCCTACAAGTGCTCCTTTTTTTCTCCCCTTTTAATTTATCTCTTGAAGAAACTGGGCCACTGGTCCTTTGGGTTCCCCAAAGTCTGGATTTTGCCAATTGCATCCCCCTGGTATGTTTAACTGGTTTCTTCATGGGTGCCTGGGTGGCTCAGTCAGTTGAGCATCCGGCTCTTGATTTTGGCTCAGGTCATGATCTCATGGTTCATGGGTTTGAGCCCCACAATGGGCTCTGTGCTGATGGTGTGGAGCCTGCTTGGGATTCTCTCTCTCTCTTTTTCTCTCTGCCCCTCCTCCACTCATGCGTACACATGTGCAGTGCACTCGCACACACTCTCTCTCTCACTCAAAATGAACAAACATTTAAATAAATGTAGATGAATGGGGTGCCTGGCTGACTCAGGTGGTAGAGCATGCAACTCTTGATCTGGGGGTCACGAGTTCAAGCCCCACATTGGGGACAGAGTTTTCTTAGAAAACAATAAATAAATAAATAGATAAACAAATAAATAAATATAGATGAACATTCAAGGGCAGGGTTTGTTTTGTCTTGCGTGACATTGAAATGTCAGAGAGGGCTTCACAGAAGCAGTGACACTTGTTTTGGGTCTTGAAGGATAAATAGAAATTTGTCAGGGCCCCTGGGTAGAGAAAGGCCCTCTGGGTAGAAAAAACAGCCTGGCAGAAGCTCAGAACATGCAGTATGGGTGAGTAGTGGGAGCCATGAGGTTCTAAGGGCTGAGCCTGATGCTGAGCCCTGATCCTGGTGGGTAGAAAGGAAATTGTTTCCATAAGTGCTGGGACTGAGGGGCCCCATGAGCTCAGAAGGTGGTGAGGGTTAGTGAGTCAGATCTAACCCCAACTCCTCTCTTCCACCAGGTGTTTCCTTGTGAGCGCTACCTGCGACGTCATCTGCCCACCCACGGCAGTGGAGGCAGGTTCAAGTGCCAGGTGTGCAAGAAGTTCTTCCGGCGAGAGCACTACCTCAAATTGCATGCTCACATCCACTCAGGTGAGTACTCTGCCCCCCATCAAGGGGGCCGCAGCCCCACTACGTCTCTATTCCCCTTCCTATCTCCCTCTTGCCTTTGCCCCTGTCTTTCTCCAGCCTCTTCTCCCTCCCCATCCTGTCCATCCGCCACTTTCTCTTCGTTCCCTTCCCCTTTTCCTTTCTGGCTCCCTACCCACCTGCCCTCTCAAGTGAACAAGGGGCTCCCACCAACCCTAGAGTAGAGATGAACCTCTGTAGGCTAGTGGGGGATCTCTTGTCTCTGCCTCCAACAGCTCCCTCAGACCATTCTGAGCCCCTAGGGGTGGGGGTGCTGTTCTCCCTGCAGAATTCCCACCCAAACCCACAGAACCCCCTCTCCTTGGCTCCCCAGTTGAGACACACTGACATTTTCTTTTCTTTTTTTTCTACGTTTTTTAAAATTTATTTATTTATTTTAAAAATTTTTTTAATGTTTTATTTATTTCTAGGAGAGAGAGAGAGCGTGAGCAGGGGAGGTCAGAGAGAGAGGGAGTCACAGACTGAAAGAGGCTCCAGGCTCTGAGCTGGCAGCCAGCACAGAGCCCGACGCGGGGCTCGAACCCACGAACCGCAAGATCATGACCTAAGTGAAAGTCGGACGTTTAACTGACTAAGCCACCCAGGCGCCCCAAAGTTTATTTATTATTTTTGAGAGAGAGAGGGAGAGAACAAGGGAGAGACAGAGAGAGGTTAAGGGAGAGAATCCCAAGCAGGTCCCACACTGTCAGTGCAGAGCCTGATGTGGGGCACAAATTCACAGACTGTGAGATGATAACCTGAGCCAAAATCAAGAGTCAGATGCTTAACTGACTGAGCCACCCAGGTGTCCCATTCCATTATCCTTTAATCTTTTAAAGATTATTAGTTAAAAATCTTTTTCTTATTAAAAAGCATCCAAAGATTGCAGAAACCTGAAGAGAAAATCATTGACAATAAGCGAATATGATGATAATAACCCCGTCCCCACACCTCAGTTGGATAACCCAAATGGTTTTCAAAAATTTTTTTTGCTATGACCTATGGTAAAAATATATTTTAGGGGGCGCGTGGGTGGCTTAGTCGGTTAAGCGTGACTTTCGCTTAGGTCATGATCTCGCGGTTCGTGGGTTCGAGCCCCGCGTCGGGCTCTGTGCTGACTGCCAGCTCAGAGCCTGAGCCTGTTTCAGTCTGTGACTCCTTCTCTCTCTGACCCTCCCCTGCTCACGCTGTCTCTCTCTCCTAGAAATAAATAAAACATTAAAAAAAATTAAAAAAATATATATATATTTTGTATTACAACCCAGGAAACACATTTATACACATAGCATATATTGAAACAGAAGTTTCACAAAACAATATTTTCTGTTTCATTCAATTTTAATTGTCAAAGTAACCACCAATAGGTTGCGACTTGCAGTTTGAAAAATACCCCCAGTTCCTCTCCCCAAAGATAACTGCTGTTAGTGGTCCTAGTCTGAATCATTCTGGTTTAATTTTATATCTATACAAAATGCTTGCTTACTTTTATACAGTTGAGCACTTATTATAACTCTATTGTGTACCGTCTTTCTTTACTTATCAGTACATCTTGAAGATGTTCTAGCACTATCTTCTTTTTCCCAGCTGTATAGAATTCCTCTGTATTTACTATCTTTTATTTAACAAGTTCTTATGATTGGATACTTAAATTATTTTTCAGCTGTTAGTTTATACACAAAAGACTATGTGGGTCCTTTGGCACTTTTGGGAGTTTGTGGGGTATATTCTTAGCAGTGGAAATGCTAGGTTAAAACATATATGCAGTATAGTACCGAGTTTCTGTTTGGGCGGATGACAGAGTTCTGGAAATAGATGGTGGTAGTTGCATAATACAATTGTACCTAATGTCACTGAGCTGTACATGAAAGATGATTAATTTAAAATGGTAAATTTTATGGGGCACCTGGGTGGCTCAATCCGTTGAGCGTCTGACTTCAGCTTGGGTCATGATCTCATAGTTCGTGGGTTCGAGCCTTGCATTGGGCCCTGTGCTGATAGTGCAGAGCCTGCTTCCGGTTCTCTTTCTTCCTCTCTGTCTCTGCCCCTCCCCTGCTTGCAAACGCATGCATGCATACTCTATCTCTCTCTCTCAAAAATAAATAAATAGGGCATCTAGGTGGCTTAGTCGGTTAAGCATCTAACTTTGGCTCAGGTCATGATCTCACCACTCATGCATTCAACTCCTGCATCAGGCTCTGTGCTGACAGCTCAGAGCCTAGAGCCTGCTTCAGATTCTGTGTCTCCTTCTCTCTCTGTCCCTCCCCTGTTTGCGCTCTCTCTCTCAAAACGAAATAAACATTTTAACTAATTAAATAAATATACTTTTTTAAAATGGTAAATTTTATGTGTATTTTATCATAATAAAAGAAGAAAAAAGTATATGCATTGGTAATTTTGTTAGATATTACCAAATTACTCTCTTTGTAGTTTTGTTTTTTTTTTAAATTTTATTTCTAGGAGAGAGAGAGAGAGAGAGACAGCATGAGCAGGGGAGGGTCAGAGAGAGAGGGAGATACAGACTCTGAAATAGGCTCCAGGCTCTGAGCTGGCAGTCAGCACAGAGCCCGACGCGGGGCTCGAACCCACGAACCACAAGATCATAACCTAAGTGAAAGCTGGATGCTTAACCGACTAAGCCACCCAGGCGCCCCAGTCTCTTTGTAGTTTTAAAAATTATTATTCAAGGGGCACCTGGGTGCCTCATTGGATTAAGTGTCCAACTCTTGATTTAGGCTCAAGTCATGATCTCAAGATTCATGAGAGCGAACTCCACATGGGGCTCTGTCCTGCTTGGGTAGAGCCTATTTGGGATTCTTTCCGCTCCTCTCTGCCCCTTCCCCACATGTGGGCACACTCTCTCTCTATCTCAAAATAAATAAAAAACATTAAAAAATATTATTCAAAAGTAATACATGTTTATTTAAAAAAATTTTTTTAATGTTTATTCATATTTGAGAGAGAGGGACACAGAGTGTGAGCGGGAGAGGGTCAGAGAGAGAGACACAGAATCCCACGCAGGCTCCAGGCTCTGAGCTGTCAGCACAGAGCCCGATGTGGGGCTTGAACTCACAAACAGTGAGATCAGACCTGAGCTGAAGTTGGACA
Organism: Proteles cristata cristata; assembly: GCA_017311185.1. Lineage (NCBI taxonomy): Eukaryota > Metazoa > Chordata > Mammalia > Carnivora > Hyaenidae > Proteles > Proteles cristata. The sequence continues at coordinate 138,331 of JAESUZ010000188.1, read as the reverse complement.
CTCAACCAACCGAACCACCCAGGCTCCCCAGTGCATGTTTATTTTAAAAATGAAGCAGTATGGTGGTGCCTGGGTGACTTGGTCAGTTAAGCATCTGACTTCAGCTGGGGTCATGATCTTACAGTTGGTGAGGTCAGGCCCGAATCAGGCTCTCTGCTGTCAGTACAGAGTCTACTTCAGATCCTCTGCTCCCACCCCAAAGCCCTGCTGCTCAACCCGTTGCATGTGCGCCCGCACACACATGCTCTAAACAAACAAACAAATAAATAAAATGAAACAGTGTAGAAGTACATAAAGTAAAATGTTAAGTTCTCCCTTCAAATCCTAATTGTTTCTGACAGTACCCTCCCTTAACTTTCACCCTGCATATTCTGTGTATATACAAACACCTATGGCTAGGGCTGTTTTGGAATATGAGGATTGCATTTTCTTCATTTTTTCTATTAAGAAAGCTGTTCTACCAATTTCTTTCCTCATTTAGCAGTATGGCCAGGAGATCTTTCCAGATCAGGAAACACTGATGGACCTTAATCTTTTTAATGACTGCAGAGCATTCCATTATAAGGACCAGAATTTCCTTAATCATTGGGTTGGCATTTTTCAAAAGTACCATATTCATTCTAGAGGGAGAACAGAGAGGAAATAATGGCAAGCAACCAAAATAGCCCAGTAAAACCCTTTTCCTTAGGACAGATTGTAAGCCCTGGCCCCTGTCAGGCAAGAGCTGCTCTTCCCCCCCACTGCCCCACCCCCCACCAGATTCTATTCCAGCCAACATGGGGGGACTCATGGGGTAACTCAGGCGGACTCTGCATCACACTGCTAGGCCGGCCTCTTAGGTCTCCCAAACAGTAGGTGCAGACCATGACCTTCAGTTTTCTCATCTAGTACTTACCTCATAGCTCATTGCAGTGATTCCATTAGATGAAGTGTAATTCCCTTCTCCCCCCACCATGGGCCCCATTTCAGTAAATGGCACAACCATTCACTTGTCACTCAGCCCCACCTTAGACTCCTTCTTGACACCCTTCCCCTCACACCCCACAGTCAGTCCATTGGCAAAGGCTGCCGATTCTGCTTCCTGACATTGCCTGTACTTGGCTGCTTCCCATGACTTCACTCCCACCCCCTCACTGTTTTCTCTGCATGCAGCTAGAGGGGACTGTGAAACTCTGAAGTCACATCGGTCCCCCCCCTGCTCAGCCCCTCTGGTGGCTTCTCCTCTTGCTCAGAGTAAAAACTTAGGTCTTCCAGGCCCTCCCTGTTGGGCCCGGCTGTCTCGCTGACCGGAATTTCCTTCTGCCTCATTTTCCCAACCCTACTCTGTTCCGGCCACAGTGGCCTCCCCTGTCTTCAGGCATACCACACATTCCCACCTCTCCTTCTGCCTGGGACCCTGATTCTGATTTCCATCATGGCTGGCTCCCCTCCTACCTCACATCTCCCTTCTTGTCTCATCAGAAAGGGTCTTCTCTTCTCTTCTCTTCTCTTCTCTTCTCTTCTCTTCTCTTCTCTTCTCTTCTCTTCTCTTCTTTTCTCCTCCCCTCCCCTCCCCTCCCCTCTCCTCTCCTCTCCTCTCCTCTCCTCTCCTCTCCTCTCCTCTCCTCTCTTCTTAAACTTCAACGTTTATTTGAGCAGGGGGGAGGCAGAGAGAGAGGCCGAAGTCAGACACACAACTGACTGAGCTGCTTAGGCACCCCAAGGCCTTTTCTGACTGCCCCATCTGAAATAGCCCCCTCTTCTCCTTGGAAAAACAAAGTCATAAGGAATGGGAAAGGCTATTTTCTCCCAGGCCACTTCTGCTACCCTCTAGTGTGCCCCATATTTGGACTCCATCTCATGGGACTCCCCTGCTCCCCAGCTCGCCATCTGTATCTCCTACAGGTGAGAAGCCCTACAAATGCTCCGTGTGCGAGTCTGCGTTCAACCGTAAGGACAAACTGAAGAGACACATGTTGATCCATGAGCCATTCAAGAAATATAAATGCCCCTTCTCGTGAGTAGGAACTGGCATGAGTGGGAGGGCAGCTTTACCCAGCAGTGGGACACAAAAGTGTCAGGTGGGGTTCTGAAGGCCCTCTTTCCTTTGTCCCACCGTGAGCCTTGCCTGCCTACCTAACTCCCCAGCCTGTTTCCTAGCCTGGTCCTTTGGGTAGACAGGGAGTCCCTCGGGCCCCAGGCTAGCACGGAGGCCAGCAAGAGTCCCAAGTCTGGTGAGACCCCCTGACCAGAGGTTTTGGGTTCTAGGACACACACGGGCTGCAGTAAAGAGTTCAATCGGCCAGACAAACTGAAGGCTCATATCCTCTCCCACTCCGGTAAGTGACTCTTGGACCCAGCTCAAAGTCCCTGGGGCAGGCCCTCTAGAAAGAGCAGAGCAGACACATCCCATGTGGCTTATTATCACTGCCTGGTATATTCCAGCCAACAGACTTTTGCTCAGGTGAGCCATGAACCAGGTCTGCATGAGGATCTTCAGGGTCCTACAGAGGTGAGTCAGACACAGTCCCCCAGACTGAGGGGGAAGCTGACCTAAGAGGAGATAGCTCATAAATCAGAGAGGTGCCCAGTGTGATAGGGGTGTGGATCAGGCGTGGAGAGAGATCAGATTCCAACTGGCTCCAAGATACGGCTGGGAAGGTTCCTTGGTAGCCTCAGCAGAACAGGGCAGGTGGGGTGTAGATAGGTGGGGTGTGGATCCCACTCCATCCCACTCCTCAAGGGTCTCCATCCTACCCCTCATGGTTTCCCAGGGGCTCCATGGCTCTTCCTCAGCTGCTGCTGCATCCCCAGACCAGCTTGGTCATCTTTCCACATATCATTTGGTCTAGAACATGGTTTCTTGGCACTACTGATATTTTGCACTGCCTGATGCTATATGATGGGGCCTGCCATGTGCATTAGAGGATTTTTAGCAATATTCTTGACCTCTACCCTTGAGATGTCAGTGGCATCTTCCCCACAGTTAAGACAACTGCAAATGTCTTCAGGGAACAAAAGGTCTCCTGGAGGGTAAACCTGCCCATGGTAAGAATCATAGGTTTGCAGAAAGGATTTAGTTCCTAAAAGAAAGTTGAAGACAGAGGGACTTGAAGGACTTGAAGACAGAGGGCCTGAGTTGATTCTTAGCACTACCACTGTCCTCCTGTGTTGCCTCTTGCAAGTCACCGGCCCTGTCTGAGCCTTCATCCCAGGGAGGCTGAGGGGCACATGGCTCAGACTGAGTGTGGGCTGGAGCTGCCTTCGTGGTGGATATGGAGGCACCAGTGAGTCATTCAGTGAGTGACTATGAGAACTTACCACATGTCAGACTCTGGGGGTGACATAGGGGAATCAGATGAGTAGATCCCCACCCTGCCCTCCTGGGGAAGCTTAGCATTTAGTGGCAGAGACTCAAAATGAACAATAAACAAGTAAGTATGTTACAGAGAAGTATGCAGAGTGCAAAGACAGGAATAAACAGTGATGAGGCAGAGAAAGATATGAGGCAGGGATCAGGGCCAGTCTCCTGGAGGAGGTGACATGAGAGCTGTCCTGAAGGATGAGAAAAGCCAGGATGGAGGGAACAAGTGCAAACTCTTGAGGCAGAGAAGGGACTCGGGGTGGGGAGGTGGTTTAGAGACCAGGAGAGGTGAGTGGGAGTGTGGAGCTCAGAGAACAAGTTGGGGGAAGGAGAGAATGGGGCTGAGAGGTGATGGGGGCGGTCAGACTGCACAGGGCTTTGTGGGGAACTTGGGGAATCACTGGAGGGTTCAGAGCAGAAAATGTCACAATCCTTTGTGTATTTCATGAAGCCATCTCCAGCTGCCTTGTGGGGATGGTCTGAGGGGGCTAGGGTGAGACAGACGGACCAGATGGAAAGAGGAAAGAGATGATGGTGACCTGGCTAAGTTAGTTAAGGTTTGGGGGGCTGAACACCCTATTCCAGGCAGAGGGAAACAGCAAGTGCAAAGACCTGGAGGCAGGAGCCAGCTTGGTGCCTGGAGGAGGGCGTGTGTAGTCAGCCGGGAGTCAGTGGCTGGGAGAAGGGGGAGATGAGACTGGCTGGAGCAGGGCGCAGATTGCACACACGCTCAGAGGACAAGCAGAAAGGCTGGGTTTTATTCCAAGTGGAGAGGTGCAGTTGCAGAGTAAGGGGTCCAGGTGCCTCTCACTGACCTCCCCCCACTCCAGGCATGAAGCTCCACAAGTGCGCCCTGTGCAGCAAGTCCTTCAGCCGCCGTGCCCACCTCGCAGAGCACCAGCGCGCCCACACGGGCAACTACAAGTTCCGCTGTGCTGGCTGTGCCAAGGGCTTTTCCCGACACAAATACCTCAAGGATCACCGCTGCCGTCTTGGCCCCCAGAAGGACAAGGACCTGCAAGCCCGGCGGCCCTCCCGGAGGAGGGCGGCCCCCCGCAGCGGCAGCAATGGTGGGCACAAGGTGGTGACCCCCCTGCCCGACCCGCTGGGGCTGGAGGAGCTGAAGGACACAGGGGTCGGGCCTGTGCCCGAGGCTGCCTCAGGCAAGCCACCCTTCTCAGAGCCAGATGCAGTGCTGTCCATCGTCGTGGGTGGCACGGTGGGTGGCGAGCCTGAGCTGGTAGTGCCCGGGCATGCCGAGAGCCTGGGCTCCAACCTGGCTCTGGCAGAGCTGCAGGCAGGGGCTGAGGGCCCGTGTGCCATGCTCGCTGTGCCGGTGTACATCCAGGCCTCTGAGTGACGGACCCGTGGGGTTTGCTCTTAGAGTCTGGCCCCATGCTCACCTTTGGGTCCAGGTGTCCGGGGCCAGCTAGAATTCTTCCCAACGGAAGTGAGCCATGGGCCAAAACCCTTTTGGAGTGTCATGTATAAACCCTGGCCTCTGGCCAGCCTGCCGTGGCCCCGATTCTGCTGGAAAGCCCTGAAGCATTTTGGAATCTGAGGCAGGGCTGCCTACGGTTTTCAGTTCAGGGCAGTGGAGAGAAGAGGGATGGCCGAGCTGAGCAGCCCCGGGTCTGGCTGGTCCAGGCTGGTGTCAGCCCACCTAAGAGAGAAGACGGGGTGGTCCTGCCCACCCCTCCTCCAGGCTGTCTTGGTGTGGCCTCTAGTCAAGCTCTTCTGGAGGCCTGAGACTGGTAGAGCACTGATCTTCTGGACCTTTTCATACATGGTTACTTACATTATCCCCAGGTGACTCTGTGATGTAGGCATTTAGGCAGCACTCAGGTGTCATGGTTAGAGTGCAGCTGTCAGCCAGATTTAGCTTCAGATCTAAGCGTTGCTGCTCACTTGCTGTGTGACCTTGGGTAAGTCACTTTACCTCTCTGTACCGTGTATTTCTCATCTGTACAGTGGGGGTTATGGCAGTTCAACTTCATAGGGCTGTCATGGGGTCCAGTATGGTGAAATGTGCAAAGGACTTGGCATAGTGCTTGGCACTTGAAAAGTGCTCAGTAAATGTTTTTATCAAAATGTGTGCCCAGTGGCTCAGGCCTGAGCCCTGGCAGTTTCTCTGTTTGCCCCTGGGTGGCAGCACTCCCTCCTCCAAAGTGTGTGGGGGCTGAGAGGTCCCATGGCCCCTTGCACACAGCTGTGCTGCCCTGTTAGCCATGGAGAGGTTTGGCGCTCCCAGAATGGTTATTTCAGAGCATGGCCGTGGAAGGGGCCTGAAAATGCAGGATCTTGCGCCTTGCCCCAAACCCTGCTGCATCAGAAGCTCTGATCAGGGCCAGAGGTCCATCTCAAGCAGGCCAAGAATCCGTAGTTGCCCCCACCGCCAGCACTCCCTCCCCCTCACCACCTGGTCCAGAGGAGAAGCAAATCAGGGAGGCAGGGAAGAAAACAGGGACTTTGACCAGTGTTTCCTCATTTATGTTCACAAGCACCCTGCTGGGCCACACTGCCTCAGTTACAGACAGGAAATGGTGAGATGCAGCAGGGCTGTCTGGATCAGTTTGATGACTGAGTTTCCTGAAAGGCGTTTACATCCCTCAGACATCTGGGCTGGGGCTCTGGGCTGGAGCTGAGAGCTAGCCCATCTTCCCCTCAGGAAGGGTGTGATGCAGGAGCAAGGATAAGTAAGGAAGTGGAACACAGATGAGGCCTGAGAGCTGTAAGCACACCCAGCCCTCAGGGCCAGAGGAAAGACTGACAAGGACAGATCTCTCCAGGGGAGGTCATATTTGAGCAGGTCCTTGACACAGAATGTTTTGATGGATGGATAAATAGGGGAAGGCACGCCAGGGAAAGCAAGCCATGACCAAAGCCTTCGAGGTATGATAGTTCTAGGGCTAATGAAAGGTCCAGGGTGACCAGAGATGTAGGGGTAGCAGATAGATCATGACAGTTGCCAATATGCTTCAAGCTTCCACATGATGGACACTTCCGCATAATGGATACACAGCGCTGCAGCCCCATCAGGTGGAAATTGTAACTTATGTTACAGACGAGGAATCAGACACAGAGCTCCTTGCCCAAGTTCACACAACTAGTAAGTCACAGAGCTGGGATTCGGGCAGGAGTGGCCTGCCACCATGTGCTGTTGAAATACGAGTTGATGTCAAATCAGAAATGTCCTTGAAAGTTAAGTTAAAGAATTTGGACTTTATTCTCTATAAAATGGAGGAGTCATGTGAGACATTAATTTTTAACAGTTGTGACATTAAAGAAAATGTTAAAAATCACATCTCCATCCTAATACAACTATTTAAGTTATATTTCTGTCTCTTCCTATCAATATACTCATGCATGCACAGTTACCAATAATCATGAAGACTAATGTTGACTAGGCACGCATGCCATGCCCGGCATGTCCTAAGCACTTTGAGGTGGGTGCTACTTCTAATTCCATTTTATGGCTGAGATGAGGCAAAAAGCACAGGGAGGTTAAACAGCCTCAGATCACAAGACAGTAAGTGGCAGAGCCAGGCCACAGAACAAGGGACATCTTGGGGCACCTGGGTGGCTTAGTCGGTTACGCACCTGATTCTTGGTTTCTGCTCAGGTCATGATCTCATGGTTCGTGAGTTTGAGCCTCATGTCACCATCAGCGTGGAGCCTGCTTGGAATTCTCTCTCCCCTCTCTCTCTGCCCCTCCCCTGCTCTTTCTCTCTTTCTCAAAACAAATAAATAAATAAACATTTAAAAAAAGAACAAGGGAAATATCAAGTCCTCATATTTAATAGATGCACAGTTGGACTGCAGGGGAGGAAGCTGGGACTATATTGGAGTTCCCATAACTACATCCCTCCTAGGTAGGCAGGTAGGAAGACTGAGACCCAGAAAGGGGAAGGCCTTTGGTCAAGGGTCACTCTAAGTTGACAACAGAACTGCTCCAGGACCCTAGAGCCCCTCATAGACCTAAAATGCTGGAGAGAATGAAGTGTGAAGAGGGGCTGTCCTGAGCATCCAGTGTCCCACAAATTCTGACGTTAAGCAGAGCTAGGTTTCAATCCTGACTCTGCCCCTTCCCAGCTGTGTGACTGACAAGTCATCTCTCCGAACTTCAGTGGCCTCATATGTCAAATGGGGAGAATAATAGTACATGCCCAATAAGGTTTTTAAAATTTAGAGGGAAGGGGTTGGGGGCGCCTGGGTGGCTTAGTCGGTTAAGCGTCCGACTTTCGCTTGGGTCATGATCTCGTGGTTCGTGGGTTCAAGCCCCGCGTCGGGCTCTGTGCTGACTGCCAGCTCAGAGCCTGGAGCCTGTTTCGGCCTGTGACTCCCGCTCTCTCTGACCCTCCCCTGCTCACGCTGTCTCTCTCTCTCTCCTAAAAATAAATAAAACATTAAAAAAAAAAAAAGTTAAAAAAAAAAAAATTTAGAGGGAAGGGGCACCTGGGTGGCTCAGTCGGTTAAGGGTCTGACTTCAGCACTGGTTATGATCTCAGGATTTGTGAGTTTGATCCCCACATCAGGCTCGCTGCTGTCAGCATAGACCCCGCTTCGGATCCTCTGTCCCCCTCTGTCTCTGCCCTCCCCTCACTTGCACTTGCTCTCTCGCTCTCTCTCAAACTAAATAGATAAGCTTTAAAAAAATGTTAAAAATAAAACATTTTTTTTTAAATTGGAAGATTTCATATAAAAATCTGGATTCTGGCTTCTGCTGAAAATGAGGATGTCTGGGGGCACCAAGGTGGCTCAGTTGGTTGAGCGCCTGACTTCGGCTTAAGTCATGATCTCACATTTCTTGAGTTTGAGTCCCACATCAGGGTCACTGCTGCCAGCCTGTCAGTGCAGGGCCCTCTTTGGATCCTTTGTCTTCCTTTCTCTGCCCCTCCCCTGCTTGTGCTCTCCCAAAAATAAAATAAATTTTTTTTAAAAAATTAGGATGTCTGGCATAGGGAGACAGCAGTCAGGTGGAGCTGAACTAGCCAGCCCTTTTAAATGGGCACATGCATTCTGGATGCCATAGTTCCTGTGTTTGTCTACTGTCTGTCTGACATTGCAACTGAGTGGCAGTTGCTACTTGCCATACTTGTGTTGATTTATTTCTTAGGGTGGAGAGACATTCTGATTTCCCATGTCTTTCAAGAGTAGGAAAACAAGATGGCCAGAGAGGGTCACGTGATTTTTTCAAAATGTTCCTGACTCCCTCAGTCATCTTATTGTCTGGACCTGAGGTATATGATTTGAAGAACCCTGTAAATAGTGCTTTCTTTTCTCCCTTCCACTTCTAGTCCTCTATCTGCCTCTAAGTTAGCTGGCCTCAGTTTCTCTTTCCATAAATGTGGGGATTTGAGTCATAGCTAACTTTACTGTCTACTAAGTGCCCAACCCTGTGCTCTGTGTCTTACTTACATGTCACTGAGTCCTCAAGACACCCCTTGGAAGCAAGCTCTCTTATAATGCCTAGTTTATATATGGGGAAACCAAGACTCACTCAGAGAGGTGTAGCAACCTGCCCGAAGACTCTCAGCCAGAATGTGTGGAGCTGGACTTGACAGACTCCAAAGTTCCTACCTTGTCTTAGGATCACTAAAGCTCTCACCAGCTCTGACAGGCCAGGGTTCGGGTTGTTTTTTTTTTTTTTTTTTTTTTAATCACTTCTCTAAGGCTCCAGCCACTTTAAATCTCAGCCACCACTACCCTATCCAGGCTGCTAGCCTCTCTTGCATGGATGATTGCATCACACTTCTCTTTGATCGCCCTGCTTTCTCTCTCTCTACACCATGATCCATTCTCTTGACAGCAGCCCAGGGGATCTTTCTAGAGCCTCAATGAGATTATGCCAGTTTCCTGTTTAACACTCTAGTGGCTTCCACTGTCTCCCAGGATGAAATCTAAAGTTTTCGTGGTAGATTTCAAGGTTCTACACGGTACGGCCTGTGTCCCCTACCACTCTTCTCTCATTCTACTCCACCCATACTTGCCTTCTTGCTGCTTCTCCATCATGTAAACTAGTTCCTGTCTTGGGGCCTTTGCCCTTGCTGTTCCCTCTGTCTAGAATGCTCTTCCCCCAGATTTTCATATGGCTGGCCCCCTCCCTCTATTTACCTTTGTCCAAAACTTATATCCTCAGGACTTCCCTGGCCAATCTGTCAAGAATAGCCCCACCCCATCCCCATCACACTTCCGTTCTTTACTCATCATTTTTATCTGTCATTCTTGATGTTATATTAGATATTTCTCTCTTTTTTTTTAAGTAATCTCTACAAACCAACATGGGGGCTCGAACTCACACTCCTGAGATCAAGAGTTGCGTGCTGCACTGATTGAGCCAACAGGAGTCCCTAGACATTTCTTTATTGTCCTTTCCCCTCATTAGAAGCGAAAGGTACACAAGGACAAGGATTTTTCTCTGTTTTTGTTCACTGATACATCTACAGTGCCTGGAATTGCTCAGGAATTGCTCAATCAATATTTATTGAGTAAACCAACAACAGCGCTTTGAGAGAACAAGACCCACTCTATCGACCCCTCCTCTCATTCCATGGAGGCCAAGGGTAAGTTTCCCTCAGTAAGGATCTGCCATGTAGGTTGAGCAGCGGTAACCCAATGCACTATGAAGCCCCATTCTTTTGTTTTAAGAGGAAGCTGAGACCATCTGGGACAAATGACAGAGGCGGTGGTTTGGAAATCTCAGTGGACACAGCAGGTATCTGGTGTGGCCCAGGAGAACCAGTTGGACCAGTTCTGTCTCCCTTGGAAGTCTGGAGAGGAGGTGGCTGCTGCGGGTGCTCCCAACCCCCTAGGGCTGCCAGCAAATGCCCCCCATGGATTCTCAGGTCCTGTGGTGGTAGCAGAGAGGCCAGCAGATTCCACCTGAGGGTTGGGGTGAACCCCTGCTCACTGATGGCTTGCGCGTGGTCGGGGACAGAATCCTGAGGCCAGGGGCTGAGGCTCAACTTCAGGGTCTTGAGCCCTTTGTAGAATCACAGAGGATAAAATGAGGCACAGAGAGGGAAGGGGTCTTGTTCAAGGTCTCATCATAGCAAGGCTACATCCAAATCTAGTTCTCCTGCCCCCCAAGTCACTGCTCCCTCAGTCCACTCATTTATGCATTTAACAAATATTTATCAAGTGCCTACTATATGCTAGGCATACTTCTAGGTATTGACAATACATTGTGAACTACACAGATAATGATCTGTGGAGATCATTCCTCTGTGGAAGAACTAGACGATAAACAGCAAAAAAGCCAATTATGTAATACATTATAAGGTGATGAGTACTATGGAAAAAAAAGAAATAGCGGGGGAGAGTAGAATGTGAGTGTGGGGTGGGGTGCATGCTGCAGCCTCATATGGGGTGGCCTGAAAAGCCTTACTCGGAAGCAAACAGAGCCTCTAGGGCACAGAGCCTGTTGCATAGCTCAGATGAAGAGATATGGAGTAGGCAGGCCCTGTAACCCACCATTAACTCAAGGCTAGGGGCCCTTCCAGAGCAGTCTCCACCCCCCGCTCCCCACTTATTCCTCTCAGGTTCTGCTGGGTCTCTCCTACCACTAACTTTCCCCCTTTCCCAGGGAGGTCATCCCTGCTCCAGGGCTCATCCCACTTCATTTATTTATCTGTATTTATTTGTGCATATCTCTCTATCCAGTCATTCATTTGGATGAAGGCAGTGTAGAATAGAGAGGTTAAGGAGGTTGTCTTTACAGTAAGACTCTCAGCTTTGCCCCCACAAGCTGTGTGACCTTGGACAAGCTCTTCAACGTTTCTGTTTCTCCAGCACATAATATATAAAATGGGGACAATAATAATGCCCACTTCATGCAGGTGTGCAGGCTGAATGGGGTAACGGATGTAAACGCTCAGCTCAGCATGCTTAGCATGAAGTACTCAATATTTTCTGTTGTTTGCTGGGGGTTCAAATGCCAGCCATATCACTTAATAATGGTATTGATGAAGGGGCCTGAGTCAGGCAGAGGGGCAAAGCACAAGCTAGCAACTGTCCCCCCGCCTCCCCGCACCCCGACAGGTGGGATCTGTGTGATATTCCTCAGACGATCTCAGCTACCCGAGAACAAAGGAAGGGGTTTAAGTACTTGCCATGGAGATGTGGGAAACTAAGACAAATGAAAAATTAAATTCTCTTCCTGCCTATAGCTCATTGACAAGTCCTTGAAACCTACAGAGTGACCTCCTTCTAGGAGCTCAGCTGCCTCCATGATGACACTTAGCTAGGGGCAAACGAGAACCTTGACTTAACATTGTCCCAACCTCAAGGATCCTGTAAGTCTACTTCCTTTATCTCAGCTGCCCCAGGATATATGCTAGCAATCATGCTCCAAGCTTTTGGCCCCTCAACATACATCCGAGGGGGTCTTGTGACTGAGGTTTTATTAAATGGTGGTAAATGGTTTCCCTAGCAACAGCTAGCCCCTGGAAACCTTGCTTCCAAAATTCCTTAGAGACATACTCTGTCCTTGACCGTCTCCCAACCTGAGGGTATATAGTGAGTTACCCATCAGGACCCCAGTGCAGCTTTTCCTGCCCATGGGTCCTGTCCCCATGCTTTAATAAAATCACCATTTTTGCACCAAAGATGTCTTCAAGAATTCTTTCTTGGCCATCGGCTCCAAGAAATCCCCCATGAATCCCCCATCACCCCAAAACTTGGTCAGTATGACTTTGGGCAAGTCACTCAACTTCTCTAAACTTGTTTCCTCAGCTGTAATCTGTACCTACTTAATAGGGCTATAGTCAGACAATTAATGAGATATTCTTTGTTAGCCATCTGACTCAGAGTGATGTCAGTAACATTATTCCTGTTGTTACTATTATGGTTTCTTTATTTTATAAATGTGCATCGTATGCATATTCGATGCCAGGCCCTTTACCTATGTTCTTACTGAATCCTCACAATGGCCTGGTAAGGGAGATAGTGTCTCTCACAGTTGGGGAAACTGAGTCAGATGGCACCCCTTTCCACATGGTTGAATGGCCAGAGCCTCAATTCTAATCTAGGTTTGTGGGGTGGGCACCAAAGCATGTTTTCCTGAAATTTCTTCAACACAAGTTTTTGAAAATAAAATTCACATAACAAAATTCACCATTTTAACTATTTAACATATACAATTTGGTGCTTTTTAATTGGGTTTTTTGTCTTTAAAAAAAATTTTTTTAATGTTTATTTTGAGACAGAGAGAGAGAAAGCAGGGGAGGGGCAGAGAGAGAGAGAGGGAGGAGAGAGAATCCCAAGCAGGCTTGGCACTATCAGGGCAGAGCTCGACAGGGGCTTGATCTCACAGACATGAGATTATGACCTGAGCTGAAATCAAGAGTCGGACATTTACCCAACTGAGCCACCCAGGAGTCCCTTGTGTTTTTGTTTTTTGAGTTGTAAGAGGGTTTTTAAATATAAATATATTCTGTGGGCACCTGGATGGCTCAGTCAGTTGAGTGGCCAACTCTTGATTTTGGTTCAGGTCATGATCTCCCAGTTCATGCGTTTGGACCCCACTTTGGGCTCTGCACTGACAGTGGAGCCTACTTGAGATTCTCTTTTCCTCTCTCTCTGTCCCTCCCCCATTCACACACACTTGCTCTCTCTCAAAATAAATAAATAAACTTTTTTTTTTTTTAATAAAAAGTCTAGGGGCACCTGGGTGCCTCAGTCAGTTGAACGTCAGACTTTGGCTCAGGTCATGATCTCATGGTTCGTGGGTTTGAGCCACATGGGTTCGTGTGTTTGTGCTGACAGCCTAGAGCCTGCTTCCAATTCTGTGTCTTCCTCTCTCTCTCTGCCCCTTCCCTGCTCATGCTCTGTCTCTCGAAAATAAACAAATGTTTAAAAAATAAATAAATAAAAATAGATAATAAAAATAAGAAAATCTATATTCTGAATGTTAATCCCTTGTCAGGTATAGGATTTGCCATTATTTTCTCCCATTTCATAGATGTCTTTTCACTATTTATTTATTTGAGAGAGAGAGAGAGAACATCTGAGGGGAGGGGTCAGAGGCGGAGAGAGAGAGAGAGAGAATCCTAAATCAGAGCTCGATCCCACAACCTGACTTGACCTGGGTGGTTCAGTCGGTTACAGCTTAGGTCATGGTCTCACAGGTCGTAGGTTTGAGCCCCACATCAGAATAAGTGCTGACATCTCAGAGCCTGGAGCCTGTTTCAGATTCTGTGTCTCCCTCATTCTCTGCCCCTTCCCCACTCATGCTCTGTCTGTCTTTCTCTCGAAAATAAATAATAAACAGTAAGCTGTAGATGGTATAGTAACGCTTATTTCTTGGGGCTTTGGTGGATGGAGATAAGATGAGATTTTGTATGTGAAAGTACTTTGCAAATTAATAAAAACTGCTTCTATTGCTGCTTTTACCATAGAAGGTTCTTTTTAAAAAATTTTTAATGTTTTATTTATTTTTTAGAGAGAGATAGAGACAGCATGAACAGGGAAGGGTCAGAGAGAGAGGGAGACACAGAATCCAAAACAGGCTCCAGTCTCTGAGCTAGCTGTCAGCACAGAGCCTGACTCAGGGCTCGAACCCACGAACGATGAGATCATGACCTGAGCTGGAGTCAGACACTTAACTGACTGAGCCACCCAGGCACCCCACCAGAGAAGTTCTAAAAATCACGATGTATTTAGTAAAATACATAAGATATGTAAAGCGCAGTTACCTTCATTATGAAGACACGGAAATTTGTATACAGCCACATGAACACCCCTGGATCTTGATATAGAACCTGTCCAGCACCCCACAAATATCATTCTTCACACCTGAATCATTATTCTAACACCTATCACCACAGATTAGTTTTGCCTGGTTTTGAACTCTGTATAAATAGAATCATACACACTTGAGTCTGATTTCTTTCACTCAGCCTAATATCTGCAAATCATCCAGGTTATTGCATGTAATGATGGATCGTTTTTTTCACATACTTTTTAAAAAAATTTTTTTGAGAGGGAGAAAGTGGGGGAGGGGAAGGGCAGAGAGAGGGAGAGAACGTCCCAAGCTGGTTCCGCACTGTCAGCACAGAGCTCAACATGGGGCTTGAACTCACAAACGATGAGATCACAACCTAAGCCAAAATCAATAGTTGGACGCTTAAATGACTGAGCCAGTCAGGTACCCCTTTCACATAATTTTTAACATCAGTCACTCAGGGCTTAAAAAGGCTGTGCATTTGCCCAAGAGAACAGAAAACATGAATTCCAGGAAAACCCAGGGCTCTCCTGTATTGAATCAACCCACCCTATGAATTTCTACCAAGGCAGTTGGATTCTGAGCCAGGATTGCAGCTACCTTGCCCATATGTCACAGTTTCCTGTCCCACTCTCCAGACAGACATCACAGATAGATCTCAGCACATTTTTTGGGGAGTCCTGATGCAGCCTTAGAATTCTTCTCAATCCAGCAATCTAAGCAGCCTGCACCATTTGATTAGGGGTGGTACTCAAGATAAAATCTAAATGTTTTGTTATCATATCCCTAAGATGTTTTTCTAGGCTCCCAAAGTTATGACATGAGAGCTTCTGCTATCACCCTCTGTTTATCTCACATCACTATAAGACTGATGGTGGTAAGTCCTATGGTGTCTCCTGTTCATATATTCATGGAGTCATGGCTCAAATCCAGCAAGTCCGTTGCTACCTGTATGCCTGCTTGCAACATGACTTAGGTAAGTGGGGAAGAAACAAATTGCTTAAATGTGGAGGAGTTGCTGTACCCATGAGGTGGCATGAATGAAGCCTCCTTATTGATATTTTTGGTATTTTGATAAAAACATTGCAATATCTCAATTACAAAATAGGCACAAGTGTGACTTATGTTTCATAATTTATGCAGCTGTGAATCTTGACAGTTCTGGCATGTCTCTCACGTTTGAAAAATTCCTTCCAACCTGGAAAGTTGGGTGAAATAAACTTTCCCATCCTCTGGGAATGGTTCCCTGTATATGCAGGTTGAGACTGGCTGATTACAATAAGAACAACATCTGAGGTATTTTTAAAAGATTTTTTAAATGTGAGGTATGTTTTTATCACATGTGACAAGACTTGTATGTGAAATAATAGAGAAATTTTTCAGTTAAACTTTCATTTATTTGAAACTCTCTTCCAAACAACTTCACATATTTGGAAGATCCAGGAAGGAATAAAAAAGCATTTTGAGAAGCTGTTTTTCTTTATTGGAGAGCACTTCAGACCATCACTCAGAACTGGTTTACCCTTTGATTTCATGCAAGACTAAGTGACAAGTAACG
This sequence comes from Proteles cristata cristata, assembly GCA_017311185.1. NCBI lineage: Eukaryota > Metazoa > Chordata > Mammalia > Carnivora > Hyaenidae > Proteles > Proteles cristata. The sequence goes on along the minus strand of JAESUZ010000188.1, from coordinate 122,707 downwards.
AGACTTCCGAATAAAAGACTGGAAGCAGCAAATTAGAATGGTGGCTTGGAGGAGGTATTGGCTACTAGAAGCTGCTTCACTGCTAATGGATGGAGAGGGTTTTTTTGTTTTTTGTTTGCTTTTTGCTTTTTGTTTTTGAGAGAGAGAGAGAGAGAAAGAGAGAGACGGTGAGCAGGGGAGGGGTAGAGACAGGGAGAGAATCTCAAGCAGGCTCCAAGTTGCCAGAGCAGAGCTCGACATGGGGTTCGATCTCACAAACTGTGAGACTATGACTTGAGCCAAAACCAAGAGTTGAACACTTAACTGACTGAGCCACCCAGGCGCCCTAAGGGAAAAGTGATTCTTGACAGCAAAGGACAAGGGAAAACAATGAAATGTGGTCCCACAACCACAGGGGTCTGTATAATGCAGGGACAAAAAACTCTTCAATACTTCTGCTACTATTGAAAGTTCTGGGTCTCTTCCTGGTTTAATTTATTATTGTGTATAGTGATGACCAAGAATAAGGAATAAATTTTTGATTACCTACAGTGCTAGGCCATGCTAAATAAGCACTTCACATTACCTATCTCACATAAGCTTGCAGGTGGTCTTGTTAGTATTATCTCCAGTTTACAGTTTCAGACAGGTAGGTACACAGAGTAGGGGAAGTAACTTGCCCAAGTATTCAAGGTGCATTTTGAACGTTTGCAGTCTAACTCCAGTGCCAAGGCTGTTAGTTTTCTACTAGGTTTCGAAGGACCTGCTAGGCGAATAAAGAACAGAAAGACATTCTAGGTAGAGGGAACAAAATATGCAAAGACAGGGCTAGTCAATTAAGCTAGTCAGTCACTCAGTTTCTCTGAGTCTTGGTTACTCACCTTCAAAATAGGAACAGTATTATCATTTGGCTTGTGAGAATTAAATGTGATAATGTGTGTAAAGTACTTTACATAATGCTTGGATCACAGAATGTGCATAATGCTAATTCAGGTTTTGAAAAAGATTTTTATTTCTCTTCCAGCCCTTCTACCGCTACAGAACGGGCTCCAAGGAGACTACATTTCCCAGCATGCCACCTCGCACTTTGACTCTAGCTAGACCAAAAAGATGCGCCGCCGCGCGCCTCAAGCCGGAAGACTATAGTCTCCCGGCATGCAGTGCGCCTCCCTCCGTTAGGTTTAAGGCACGGCCGGCGCGTTGCCCATCGGGAGTTGTAGTCAGCGGCGTATTGCTCTGACGCTGGCCGGCCCGGGGCGTGCGGGCCTGTGGGAGGTGGCGCGGCCGAGCCCAGCTGCGGGGCGGAGGCGGAGAGGCCTGTGGTGGCAGGGAGCGGTGGGGCCAGGAGCGGGCGCTGGAGCCGAGCCGAGCCGGAGCGGGCGGCGCAGGCCGGCGCGGCGAGCAGCAACCATGTCGGTGTTCGGCAAGCTGTTCGGGGCCGGAGGGGGTAAGGCCGGCAAGGGCGGCCCGACCCCTCAGGATGCCATCCAGCGGCTGCGGGACACGGAGGAGATGCTAAGTAAGAAGCAGGAATTCTTGGAGACGAAGATCGAGCAGGAGCTGACCGCCGCCAAGAAGCACGGCACCAAAAACAAGCGCGGTGAGTCGGCCCAGTCCCTTCGGACTCTCCTCAGGCTCCTCTCAGGCTCTCCGGGCCGCGACTCCACGGTCGTCAGATACGCCCCGGGGTGTGCCCGGACCCTGGAACTCTTCCCGGTCAGACTCCCTTCCGGGCCTTAACGGACCCCTCTCCTCTGGCTCCCTTGAGTGTCCCTTGGGGCCTTGGACCCCTCCACCATCGGACTCTCTTCCTGCCTTTCCCTTCCGGGATCTCCCTCCTCTGCCAGGCCCTTCAGACCCTGGTTTCACACACTTACCCCCGTCCTCCCTGTATTCTGTTCTCTTCCGCCTTTTCCTCCCCTTTCAGGCCTGCCCTCACCCACCTTCGAGACACTGCCGTCTCTTCCGTATTGGCTCATTTCTGCCCCCCATCCTAACTCGTGTGTCCTTCCTTGTCCTAGCCCTGCCTCCTTCTGACCCCTCTGTGGGGGTCCATGAGCTGCCCCTGCCCTCCCTCAGCCCCCTGACTCAGAATTCTCCTTGAGAAACCTCCTTGATGGAAAGAAAAGGGGAGTGGGAGAGAGGAGACCCCTGCTTCGTCTCTGTGCACTTGCTGAGTGAACTTGAGTAAGTTGTTTTCCCTCTTGAGGCCTCATTTTCCCCGTCGATCGGCCAGTGCCTTCCAGATAGGTGATTCACTGCTTGTTGCCTCATAGCCAGGGCTTATCTGAGTTTCTGGTAGCATAAGCCTTCACGGGTGACTCACGGCTTCCCCGTGGCTTCCCCGTGGCGTCCCCGTCCGTTCCCCATCCCTTCCCATCCCTCTTGTCCTCCATTGGCCGTGACTCCTTCCCAGTCCCCATTCCTGGGGGTCAGGGTGGGGATAGTGAACCTTGAGGCATGCTTAATATACTTCTGTTGCTGTGTGGCTTTCTGGGCAAGTGCTTTGTATTCTTCTTAAGGTGAACGTGACAGTGCTTTAATAACTGTAAGCAGTTATTAAACTGCCCAGCCCCCGCCCCCAGAGGGAAGCAAAGGTGAGAGGGATTGAGGAGCTGCACAAACAAGCATTTAATTTAGAAGTCACTAGCTGCGTGACCTTGAGCTAGTTACTTTACCTCTCTGAAAGGAAGATCGTTTCTTTACAGCACATAGTAGGGGCTAAATAGTGGTTTTCTTCGTTCTAACAGAAGAACAAAATAGCTTATCCTGAGGGTGCTTCTCTGCTGATAGTCAGCAAATACTCTGGAAATTTTTTTTCTTTGAGTGCTTTTCTTTACTGCATATTCATAGGATGAACAAAGCACAGCTTCCACCCTAATGAGAGAGAAGACAGAAACAGGAAAATAAGTGAAGAAAATATTGTCTAGTGGTGGTGGGCACTTTTAAAAAAAGATCTGATAGGGAGTGATGGAGTGGGAGAAGGGGTGCATGCCACTTTAGGTAGAGGGGTCAAGGAAGGCCTCTTTTAGAAAGTCAAGGGTGAACTGAGCCTTAAGAAGAACCAGCTCTGTTAAAAGCTAGAGGAGCCTTCCACGTAGGCAGAACAGCCTAAGAAAAGGCCTGGAGGTTGGCCTGTTTTAAGAAACAGAAGAATGTAGCAGTTGAAGGAGAGAGTGGTATGAAATAGGAAGATGGGGAGTGGACCTTGAACTTCCTGATAGAGTTTGTATTTTACTTCAAGTGGGTGGCAAGATGTTGAAGGGTATTATCCAGGAGTGTGTCCTTATCATTGATAGAGTTTTTAAAACACCATCTAGCTGCTCTTTTGGAAAGTAGGTGGGGGTGAGAATGGAAGCAAGGAGGCCTGAGGCAGTTGCTGTCATCTATTTGTGGCCTGGAAGCCAGTCGTAGGTAGCCCTGGAGACAGAGAACAGGGTTAGATTTTGCTGCCTCTAGCTTTTTTTCTCTAATGACGCTCCCTCAGTTAGGATCCTCTATTGTTCATTAGAGTCGTTGGTTTTAGCAGTCTGCATTTTGTTTTGTTTTTGTTTTTTAATTTTTTTAAATGTTTTATTAATTTCTGAGAGAGAGAGAGAGACACCGTGAGCAGGGGAGGGTCAGAGAGAGAGGGAGATACAGAAGCTGAAACAGGCTCCAGGCTCTGAGCTGGCTGTCAGCACAGAGCCCGATATAGGGCCCGAACTCACTGACCGTGAGATCATGACCTGAGCCGAAGTCGGACGCTCAGCCGACTGAGCCACCCAGGCGCCCCTAGCAGTCAGCATTTTGGAATGCTTTGCCCGTTGCAGGGTGGTGGAGGAGAGGGTATCACTTTACTACCTCATCTTCCATCTGAGAGGGAGATTCTTCTGAGGTCTTTTGGTCTGGAGCTAGTTTAGTTTTTGCAGGTTTAGAGGTGATTGAATTTTCTTTCAAGAGGCTTCAAGAGGGTACCAGCAGGTTATGGAGGACCAATCTCATTTTGCTGAAAGCAGTCTGTCTTCTTCTTCTCTGTCTTTTTTTTTCCCCTAAGTTTATTTATTTATTTTGAGGTGGGAAGGGGCAGAGAGAGGGAGAGAGAGAGAATTCCAAGCAGGCTTCTTATTGTCAGTGCAGAGCCTGATGCGGGGCTTGAATCTACAAACCTTGAGATCATGACCTGAGCTGACTAAGCCACCTAGGTGCCCCCAGTCTGCCTTCTTGAGTTTGGCTGAGAGGACTAGAGCTACTATAAGCTGCTCTTCCTTTTTAGCATATTCTGGGGGAAAGGGCTTATCTGCTTATTGGGATAGTGCTGTGAGTACTGACACCACCACATACCATTCAGTTTGTCACTTATTAACTTGCTACTGTAGTAGGATTTGCACAACCAGATGGAAGTACACTGTGCATGCCTTCCAGGAACTCAGGATTGGTAGTGGGTGTGTTTTTGTTGTAGTTTTTGTGTGTATGTATGTGAAAGAGTGAGAGAGGAGGAGGAAAAGGAATAGGAGGAAGAAGAGAGGAAGGGGTGGGGAAGGGAGAGAAACATACCACTCAGTGCTAAACGTGTGAACATGGGTTTGAGGCTGCATAGGAGGAGGTTCCTGTCTGGAAGGGCAAGGGCAAGGGGGGTTTCACAGATGAGAGAAATATGAGATGGGTCAGCAGGGAGTTGGAGAGCAGTGAGAGTGTTCATGGGGTGAGACAGCAGATAAATAGTACTGCGGAGTGGCCTGTAGCCTCAGACCTCAGCCTGGAGGTGCTGAGGAGCCACTGGCTGTCTTAAAACAGAAGAGACAGATCAGCTTGAATTTCCAGAGAGTATACCAGCAGCAGCATAAAAGTAAGTAAGAGGGTTAGGAAAGAGTGTAGATTAACCAGGAAGGGGCTGGAGGCACGAATCCATTAAGACATAAGGATAGAAAATCTCATAGACATGATTTGAGCTGTAGATTTATCATTTACTAGCTGGTGCCTTGGGCTGGTTACTCTGCACCTTAGATTTCTCCTCTGTGAATAGGGGTACTAGTATCTACCTTATTGGATTAAATCGTGCTGTGCATGCAAAGCTCTTAGCATAGTGCCTGCCATATGGTAAGTGATCGATAAATGCTTGCCATTATCATTATTGTTAAGGAGACTTGTAATTATTCAGGTGGGAACAAAGGGCCTAGAGTAGAAGCATGGAAAACTAGATGAGAAGTAGTGCATGTGAGACTTTTCTGAAGGAGAATCAAAGGAGGCTTGGTGATTTGTGGGACATTGGGGCAGGATGAAGGAGGGAGGAGTTAAGGACAATTCCCAGGTTTACAGCTTGGACAACTGGGTGGGTGATGATGCCATTAACCAAATTGAGAAGCACAGAGGAGGAGCAATACTTCATAATCATGTAGTCCTTGGAAGTTGTAAAACTTCTTTTTTCCTGAGTCTCACAGCATCCATTGTGAGACTGTGAACTCCTTGAGGCCAGTTGTGATGGTTATGGTCATCACTGTGTCCCCTAGCGTAGGGTCTGACATGGTTAATGTTCAGTGAGTATCTGTTAAATGAACGAAAACCATTTGTTGATTGTGTTCTGTTATTCCCATTGTACAGTGAAGAAAATGAGGCTCAAGAGAGGATGTAACTTGATTCAGAGACCAGTTCTTCTGGTGCCTCTGGACATCCTGTGTTCTGTTTACTCCCATCATGGCTGAAGGCATCATCATTACCTTTGTCATCACTCAGCTCATTAAACACCTACCTGTGCAAGGTGTGGTGCTGAGTGGGGGGAAAAGAAGTGAGAAAGGACCACGCCTGGCCCTGTTATGCCATGTCCTTGTGACATACACGTTGGAAAGATGATAAATTGTCCTTTAAAACAAATCTCTGGAAGGGCATGTGAGTGGCTCAATCAGTTAAGCTTCTGACTCTTGATTTCAGCTCAGGTCATGATCTAGGGTTATGAAATTGAGCCCAGCATTGGGCTCCATGCTGGGTATGGAGCTTGCTTGGGATTCTCTCTCCCTCTACCTGCCCCCTCTCTCAAATAAAATAAAATAAAAATTAAAAATTAAAAATACGTGAAACAAATCTCTGAAGCTCAAGTAGATTATTTGCAGTGCACAAATGTGTTCTAGGAAGTGGTTTTAGTTAGGGGCCCGGAGCAAAATTTGGATTGCATATTTTTTCCAAATTTCTTTTCCTTTCCTTTAGTCATGTATTCATTCTTTTTCTATTAAAATATTTTATTTAATTCATGGGGGGCGGGGGAGGGTGCAGAGCGAAATAGTGAATCTTAAGCAGTTTCCACGCTTGGTTCAAAGCCCAATGCAGGACTCAGTCTCATGACCCTGGGGTCGTAACTTGAGCTGAAATCAAGAGTTGGATGCTCAACCAACTGAGCCACCCAGGCGCCCCACATATTCATTCTTAAGCATGTGGTGGGCTCTGAAACTGTATCCTAGGCCCCATGCTCACTGCTGGAAATATAGAGAAACCAGACATGGTCCCTGCCATTCAAGGGACTTCTATCATCACTTTCCTTTTCTATAAAGTAATATAGAAATTACTTTATAATATTCATCTCACATAACTCATGGTGAGGATTAGCTAAGGTAATATATAAAAGAATGTGACATGTTGTGGATATAAAAGTATACTTTTCTGGTAAAGTTTTTGCTGTTCAGGTTTTTTTTTTTTTAATTTTTTTTAATGTTTTATTTATTTTTGAGAGAGAGAGAGAGCACGAGAGAGAGAGAGTGAGCTGGGGAGGGTCAGAGAGAGAGGAAGACACAGAATCCAAAGCAGGCTCTAGGCTCTGAGCTAGCTGTCAGCATGGAGCCTGATGTGGGACTCGAACCCACAAACCACGAGATCATGACCTGAGCCGAAGTCAGATGCTCAACCGACTGAGCCACCCAGGCGCCCCTATTCAGTTTTCCTTCCTTCCTTCCTTCCTTCCTTCCTTCCTTCCTTCCTTCCTTCCTTCCTCCCTCCCTCCCTCCCTCCCTCCCTCCCTCTCTTCCTCTCTCCCTCCCTCCCTTCCTTCCTTCTTCAAGCTTATTTATTTTGAGAGACAGAGAGACAGAGAGAGAGAGATAGCATGGGAGCAGGGAAGGAGCAGAGAGAGGGGGAGACAATCCCAAGTAGGCTCTATTGTCAGTGTGGAGCCCAATGTAGGGCTCAAACTCACAAACCATGGGATCATGACCCGGAGCTGAAACCAAGAGCCAGCCGCTTAACTGACTGGGCCACCCAGGTGACCCTTGCTGCTCAGATTTCTTTGGTTTGATTGTCAAAATGGAAAAGTCCTTCACCTGAGAACTGGATGGAAACCAGTCTAGGTGAATTGACAAAAATCCCTCAAACTTAGATCTTTTTTCATTCCTTTGCACAGTACCCTGTTAGTTTTCTCCCTAAGACAGATCATCAAATATCCAAGATTTTTATTTTCTTAAGGCATTGTAACGACTTATGAAATATCTACCCTAGGTTGTTCAGATTTCCCTTTTCCTGTTTTAATAAAGATGAAAACAATTTCTAGACAGGCTTATATTTTAGTTTAACGAGAACTGTGTAATATTAGGAGATGGGTATGAGACTGGGTATCTCAAACACCCTACACCAGTACATTTCTGTTGGATTTATGGATACAAATCAGTTCATTTACAGGTTAATTTAGGTTTAGCCGAAAATGTCTGATGGATGTAGAAAGGCTGTGTGCTCACAGGAAATATATCATCATTAAGTCCTGTTCATTGCTGGAGCCACGATAACTCTCATGTTTAATAGAATTGCTTTAAAATGTTAGCATGTAGGAAGACATCTTAATAAGTTATATTTATAATGAATGTAGCCTTTTGGTTCTCTAGAATCAGGGTATCAGGTTGAAAAGTACAGCGTCTTAGTGTCAGCAGGAACTCCTTTTCTGGAGGCCCTGGGATAGAAAATCACCCATCTCAAAACTCACCCAGGGAACTGAACAGTGGGAATTTCCCTTGGTGACGCTTAAGTTACTTGTTCGAAGAAATGGCTGGCCAGATTGGGTTTGGTTTACTTCTTAAGACAGATGGAGTGTCAGAGAGGCCTTATGTGTTGGCTGTCCAAACATGCTGGTGCCTTTGATTCAAATGACAAAAATCTTTTTTTGCCCCATTTGGCAGGGGGATTAAATATTTTTAAGTGCCTGCCAGGAGGTTTATAATGTGCTTTGAAATTCAAGATAGATTTTGTTTGGAAGTTTAGCTAAATGTGAGGACCTTTGAGCTTGGACTGTTGTGCTCAGGGAAATTTAGTGTTGTCCATGGTTGGGTTTGTGTGCAGAGAGCGAGATCTTGGAAAATAGCCTCTGAAGATGTGTGGGAGCCCTATATCCCTGAGGCAGAAAGCCAGGACCTGATTTGTTTCCAGTGGTCCAGAGCCCTGAGGTGGAGCCAGGGCTAAATGGGAAGCTAAAAGGAAGCTCTTGGGGTCTTGAGGAATTCATTTGGGTAGGAAAGGTTTATGAAAACTTGGTCCTCTTGCCCAGAATTTTTCATGCTGTACCATTTATTGTCTTTAAAAGAGTGAGAGAGAGAATCTTCAAAAACAACAACTTGAGAATGGTCATTTTGAGGGAAGATGGTTATATTTAGAAGGAAAAGTTGAACTTAGCAACAGGAAACAAGATCAGACCTATCTGGATATACTAGCCCGTTTTTAAGGTGTTTGGCTCAACCCAGCAGATGCTTATGGATTTCCTTCTGGGAAGAAGGCAGCATGATGCTTTAGGCGAAAGATTTCTGTGTGTGTTTTTTTTTAATTTTTTAATGTTTTATTTATTTCTGAGGGAGAGGGAGAGAGACAGCATGAGCAGGGGAGGGTCAGAGAGAGAGAGAGAGACAGAATCTGAAACAGGCTCCAGGCTCTGAGCTAACTTAGCACAGAGCCCAATGCCGGGCTTGAATTCATGAACCATGAGATCATGATCTGAGCTGAAGTCGGAGGCTTAACCCACTGAGCCACCCAGGCGCCTCCCCACTCATCAGCAGTACCTTGGCAGTTACTTATCCTCTCTGAGTCTCAATATTCCCATCTATAAAAAGGGGAAAAATAATAACTTCTTAAGGTTCTTGTGAGGATATGCAATAAGTTGATACATGTAAAGTGCCCAGCAGAGTGCCTGGAACATAAGAGAGATATCAATGTGTCCTTGGTTTCCCATGTATAGTCTTGGGCACAATAAGGAATATAAAGATGGATAAGACACTGCTTTGTCCATACAAGGGCTCACACTTTAGTGAGGAAGACACATATATGTACAAGTAACTGATAAAAGGCAAAGCATGGTAAGTGTACAAATGAAGTATTAGAGGAAAATACAGCAGGAATAGATTAATTCATCTCTGAGGGTTGGCAGGTTCATTTCACCCAGCCACCCATCCAATGCCCAAATTCCCTTTGCAGTATTCCTGCCAAGCGATTAACCTCCGATTGAACCTCTTTGCTGACAGGATTTGTATTAGGTGCTCTATCGTCCCATCCTACAGCGCCGTCTGTCTTTGGATAGCTCTGACTACAAAATCACCTTTCTTTTTTGGAACTGAGATCTTTCTTCCTGTAGTGCCTACTTCCAGTAGGTTGAGGTGGTAGCTCTGTAGGGAAGCAGTTTGGGCTAGTAAAAAGAATGTGCTACAGGGCCTGGGGGGCCTGGCAGTAGAGGATTGTGAACAGTGTTTCTTCCGTTGGAAAGCTAATTGCTAATTCTGCCTCTTGGGGCCAAAGAGAACAAGTCTAATCCTCCTCCAGTAAAGATAATCCAGGGAAGATAGTGCTTAATGTTTCAAGCCTGGACTTCTCTAGGACAGATCTCTGTTCCATTGGCTCTTGCCAGGAATTTCTGTTCTTTCCTTGTTACCCTCCTCTGGACGTGCTCCTCTTTTTCAGTGTTTCCTTTAAGTTGTGGAGTGGGCAGACCTGAATTTCTGAATATTCCAGCTGAGGTCTGAGCAGCATAGGCCGGAACATGCAGGGCTAGTCATTTGTCTAGGAATTAATTTGATTCTGTGTGCTGAATAGCCCTGATAATTTCCATATCACTGAGACAGGATTTTTGTTTTTAAGCAAATTATGCTTTCTGGTGGCCTCTCATTAATAAAAGAATGAGCATCTAGGAACCACTAAAGTTTGGCCCTTAAGGAGTCTTAACTGAAGGGTTGAATGATTTAAATTCTTTTTTTTTTTTTTTAAGTTTTATTTTTGTGTGTGTGTGAGAGAGAGAGAGAGAGAAAATCCAAAGTAGGCTCCAAACTCTGAGCTGTCAGCAGAGCCCGACAAGAGGCTCAAACTCACGAACCTCAAGATCATGACAGGAGCTAAAGTAGGATACTTAACCGACTGAGCCACCCCAGGTGCCCCTGGATGATTTAAATTTTTGACAAAAGTATCTAGCTGTCTTGATTCTCCTGTAGCTGATATTTCTAGTTCTACCTCTTCCCTCTTCCATACAGGGCAAAGCTGGCTGGAGGGCTTATTTGAGGGATGCAGGAAAACTGTACATCTCTGTGGTTGTGGCTGTTTAGGTCAAAAGTTTAATGGCATGGTATAGTGGAAAAGGTGATGGGCTTAAGATCAGAAGACCTGCACTCATATTCCACCCCTGCCACTTGCTTGTTTTGTGGTCTACAGCAAGTCTCATATCTCTGAGCATCAGCGTTTTCAGCTGCAAAAACAGTATTTAATATTTCCTTTACAGCTTTGCTACTCAAAGTGTAGTCCATGGGAACATTTGGGAATGTATTAGGAATACAGATTCTCAGGCCCTGCCAGCCCTACAGAAGCAGAACCTGCATATTTATGAGACCCCAAGGTTGTTTGTATGTATATGAAAGTTTGAGAGACACCTCTCTGTTGTGTGGGTTAAAAGAGAATAATGGGCAGTTTTTTATGTCCATGCCAATATTCATGCCGGGATACTTAGGGATGCTGTCTTCCTGGTCAGTTTGCTCACTTCTTTTGCTGGTCAGAGATTGATCTCTTATCTAGCTCAGTCTGTTTCCGGATGCCTTCAGCTACCTCCAAACCCAGGGAGGCCACAGAATGTGGTTGGTTCAGTAGAATCTCCCTCCCCCACCTTTGAAAAACTTTTTCTTTAAAATTTTTAATGTTTTTTATTTATTTCTGAGAGAGGGAAAGAGACAGTGTGAGCAGGGGAGGGTCAGAGAGAGGGAGACACAGAACCTGAAGCAGGCTCCAGGCTCTGAGCTGGCTGTCAGCACAGAGCCCGATGCAGGGCTCAAACTCACCAACCGTGAGATCAAGACCTAGCTGAAGTCAGATGCCCAACCGACTAAGCCACCCAGGCGCCCAATGCCCACCTTTGAAAAACTCGAAGCACATATCCTGCTAATGAGGTAATGGCCTTCTTCATGAAAGAAGTCAGTCATCTGGGTAATTGACAAGTATTCAGTCAAGCTGTCAGTCATGAGGAACCAGTGATTATTAGGCACTGGCAACTCTGGTAATAAGTTAGGGGCAGTTCCCATCCTTAGGAAGCACTACTGCCTAATGGGGGGACCAGTTGGTAAAGAGTTTTTACCCAGTAAGGCTTGTTTAGAGTGCTATAAGAACCCCAAGTGAAGAGGAATTATTAATTCCACTTGGGGGCTGGGGGGTGGCTAGGAAATGAATTTTTTAAGGTCTTAGTTTTTTCTGCCAGAAATGATTTTTCAGTGAGTTGATTTCTTGGTTTAGTGGCTTTGTGCCATTTCCTGTTCTGTTTCTATGGCATTGGTACCGTTCTGATCCACCAGTTTTCTGCATCAGGAGGGACAGATGTTCTCTGAGAGCCAATTCTATGTTAGGAGCCATCTCAGATGCCATGTGGATTTCCAAGCAGTGAAAAAGACACAGCTTGGCCCAGTGGATCCTACAGTTAAACAGATCTGTGGCTGTTTCAGAGAAGAAAAAGTTACCGCAACTATATAACCCATATGTTTTTTTTTCACTGGAGTCTAACAACCATCCTAAGTGTACCTTTCAGGAACTCATGGATAAACTAAAAGATTCAAGGAACTTCTCAGCTAGGGGGAAAGGAGTTATATGGGATGATGAAGTATAGATGGTGGGAGAGAATCAGTGCAGGGAATTCCATCATGAGCCTGCCCTGTTTGATTCCATAAAATGACATTTTTCTGGATTTAGGGTGATAGAGAATCAAGCACCAGGTTGCTTGGGATACTAGGCCTAGGACTTGGCACAGCCTGCTGAGGAAAGTTTTCTCTCCTTGAACAATCAGGGCAGTTGAGTTTGCTTAGAGCCGGAGGCTCTACAAGTCCCAAAGCAGAAGTTCAGACATTCATCCAGTTCATCAAGTGTGAGGCCTGTTGAATGATCCTGCTCTCAGAAAGCCCATACTCTTGGTAGACAGGAATAATTAAAGTGCAATATTGGCTTTAAACGCCACCCACAGGAGCACCCTAAATGGCATGTGGTAGAGATTTGAAGTAAGTTTAGGGTTGAGATGACAATGTGATCTTTTGTGTTAGTCCTTAAAGAAGAAGGCAGCTATAGGGTGGAGTGGGGTGGGTTGAGAGGGGTGGAAATTGGGTGAGGACACTCATGTTTGGTATTTGACACCACCTCCGATCTACAGTTATGATGGAAGTTGCAGAAGAACCTCCGTCTGCTTTTATCTAGCTGTGTTGAGTATAGAGTAGTATATTTGAGAAAAGGAAACTAAGGCTTTTGAAATGGATTTGGATATTGTATTATGTATTGTTTAGGGACCTTGATGTTGAGATCCCAAAACTTTTTGGTCTTAGTGCTGTATAGGTAAACATTTGAATTTCATTTTAGATGGTCCCTTTTAAAAGGAGGTAGCTAGAAGTCATCCAAATTGGAAAGGAAGAAGCAAAAATTATCACTATTTGCAGATGACATGATACTATATATAGAAAACCTTAAAGACTCCACCAAAAAACTTTCAGAACTAATAAATTAATAAATAAAGTTGTGGAATACAAAATTAATCTACAAAAATCTGTTACATTTTTATATTCTAGTAAGAAACTATCAGAGAAAACAAGGGGGAAAAAAAGAGAAATCAAGAAAACAGTCCCACTTATAATTGCACCAAACAGAATAAAATAGCCCCCGTGACTGAGTCACCACTGGGGACTCAGCTGCCACCCCCTTGAGCCCACTTGCTTCCCCCATGCTGTATCCCCCCCACTTTTCCCCCACCCCTTCTCCTATAGGCCTTTTCCACCAAAGAAAAGGAATCACATTGTATTTCCACTGTCCAGAACCTCCTCTCCTTTGATCCCTGTGTTGATGCAAATAGGGTGATGATCTGCCTCCTGCTGGCACTGAGGATTATAAGAATTCAACAGAGAAATGGCAGGAAGACCCTTACTACTGTCTCAGGCATTGTTGACAATTACAATAAAAACTAGTGAAGGTGTTTAAGAAGAAATTTGCCTGTCATAGTACCATGATTGAGCATCCAGAATATAGAGAAGTAATTCAGCTATAGGGTGACCAGTGCAAAAATGTATGCCAGGTCCTCCCTCCCTCTTAGAGATTGGACTGGCTAAGGACAATCAGCTGAAGGTTCATGGGTGTTAAGTGCTTTTGGCTCACTGAAGCTTAAGTGAGGATTTCCTCACAATGAGTAGAATTTCCTTTCTGTCCTTTGTTACAAGTTTAAAAATCTTACAGCTTTTTGTAAAGGTGATGATTTGGGGTCTGCTTTTAACTTGGACTAGTTTAAGTCCTATGTGCAATAAACTGAAAAGAGCCACACACACAAAAGAATAAAATACCTAGGAATAAATTTAACCAAGAAGGTAGAAGACCTGTACTCTGAAAACTATAAGACACTGATGAAAGAAATTAAAGAAGATACAAATAAATAGAAAGCTATTCCTACTCATAGATTGGAAGAATTAATATTGTATAAATGTCTATACTACCAAAGCAATCTACAGATTTAATGCAATGGCATTTTTCACAGAACAAGAACAAATAATTCTAAAATTTGTGTGGACCCACAAAACACCTGAATAGCCAGAGCAGTCTTGAGAAAGAACAAAGCCAGAGGCATCACATTTCCTGATTTCAAGCTGTACTACAAAGCTGTAGTAATGAGAACAGTGTGGTATGGCATAAAAGACAGGTGAATAGAACAGAATAGAGTCTAGAAATAAACCTACACATATATGGTCAATTAGGACAAAGGAGGCAAGAGTATACGGTGGAAGAAAGGATGGTGTCTTTGGTACATGGGGTTGGGAAAACTGGACAGCTACATGCAAAAGAATTAAATTTAACCACTGTTGATGTCATATACAAAAATTAACTCAGTGAGTTAAAGACTTGAATGTACAACTTGAAATCATAAAATTCTCAGGGGCGTCTGGGTGGTTCAGTCAGTTAAGCGTCCGACTTCAGCTTAGGTCATGAGCTCACGGTTTGTGGGTTTGAGTCTGCTTCAGATTCTGTGTCTCATTCTCTCTCTGCCCCTCTCCCACTTGTGATGTGTGTCTCTGTCTCTCAAAAATAAATACATGTAAAAAAAGTTAAGGGGCACCCGGGTGGCTCAGTCAGTTAAGCGTCCAACTTCGGCTCAGGTCATAATCTCATGGTTCGTGGGTTCGAGCCCTGTGTCGGGCTCTGTACTGACAGCTCGGAGCCTGGAGCCTGCTTCCGATTCTATGTCTTTCTCTCTCTGCCCCTCCCTGCCTCAAGCTCTGTCTCTCTCTGTCTCAAAAATAAAATATACATTTAAAAAAAAATTTTTTTTTAAAAGAAACCATAAAACTCCTAGAAGGAAACATGGGTGATAAGCTTCTTGACATTGGTCTTAGCGATGTTTTTTGGGGGGGGTCTGACTCCAAAGGCAAGGACAGCGAAAGCAAAAATAAACAAATGAAGCTACATCAAACTAAAACACATCTGTACAGTGAAAGAAGCCATCAACAAAATGAAAAGGCAACCTACTGAATGGGAGAAGATATTTGCAAATCATGTATCTGATAAGGGGTTAATATTCAAAACAATAACAATAAAATATTTGATAAAAAATGGGACAGAGGATCTGAATAGATATGTTTTTCAAAGAAGGTATATAGGTAGCAATAGGCACTTGAAAGGATACTCAACATCACTCTTCATCAGGGAATGCAAATCAAAACCACAGTGAGATATCACCTCACACCTGTTGTAACAGCTATTATCAAAAAGACAAGAAATAACAATTGTTGGTAAGGATGTGAAGAAAAGGGAAGCCTTGTGCACTATTGGTGGGGATGTAAATTGGTACAAACACTATGGAAAACAGCATGGAAATTCCTTAGGAAATTAATATAGAACTACCACATCTAGTAATCCCACTTCTGGGTACCTATCTGATGAAAACAAAAACAGTAATTTCAAAAGATATATGGATTTCCCGTGTTTATTGCAGCATTATTTACAATAGCCAAAATGTGGAAACAGCCTAAGTACCCATCAATTGATGAATGGATTAAAGAAGTTGTGGGTATATTTGGAATACTGCTCAGCCATAAAAAAGGAAATCTTGCCGTTTATAACAATATGGATGAACCTTGAGGGTACTATGCTAAGTGAAAGAAGTCAGAGAAAGACAAATACTGCATGATTTCACTTGTACGTGGAATACAAAAAACCTAGACTCATAGATCCAGAGAACAGAATGGTGGTTGCCAGAGGGGAGGAGGTTTGGGCGAGCAGTAAAATGGGCTAGGGGATCAGGAGGTACAAACTTTTAGTTATGAAATAAGTCATCAGGTATAATGTACAGCATAGGGAATACAGTCAGTAATATCATTTTAACTCAGGACAGATGGAAACGACTTATTATGGTGGTCAGTTTGCAATATATGTAAATGTCATAATGATACAAATGTTAAATCATTATGTTGTACACATGAAACTAATATTGTATGGTTATACTTCAATTTAAAAAATAGGAGTGGCTAGAAACTTTTGCTTTATTCACAAACCCGTTTACTAAGTAGGTAATAACTTGAGCTGTGTCCCAGATACTGTCCTATTTTACTGGGTAAATGCAGGTGAAGACATGTCATTGCCTCCGTGGTGCTTACAGTCTAGCTAGAGTGACAAACAAGTAATCAGTTATAATCAGGGTACAGTGTGATCTGTTCTAGAAGCATATTCAGATTTCAGAGTACAAGATATGCAGTGGAGGGAACTGAAACAGTCTGTGTGTGTTAATTGAATCTACATTTTTATCAAATAGTTATTTTGGAGAATAATAGAATATTACAGTGGGAAGGAACTCAAAATGTGTAAGTGCTTGAAACTTTGAATTAATATAAAAGGTTTCTGAGAAGGAAAACCCAGGAACATGTAAATATATGCAGTACTTTTAAAAAGCACTTTATTTGAATCAGAATCCCCTTTGGGGCGACATAAGAATGGATATATGTTTAACTTGGCTTAGTCATGAAAGACTTACTTCTAGAACACTAAATTTAAAGTACAGCTTATTTTGATAAGTATTACAAATTTGCTTTACAGTTGTCTTATTTCCTACCAAAGAAAGTAGGAATAAATTTGAGAAATGATTTACTGTTTGCATAAGCAGGAACTATAAATTTCTTGTTTATAATCTTTGAAAGGCCTGGTGGTTGTAAGAGCAAAAAATAGACTTTACATGTGTGTAGCTTGGCTGCTATTGTGTAGAGTTTAGAGGGGAAGTTGGTTCTCAGCGAGAGTCATTAATTAGGGTGAGGAGTTTGATCAGCTCCTGTCCCCAGAGTTGATTAGACTTTGAAATGTTAACTAACAAGGATGATATTTAAAACTCAAATAATTACAGGCTCTTGGGTGGCTCAGTTAATTGAGCATCAAGTCTTGATTTTGGCTCAGGTCATGATCCCAGGGTCTTGGGATCGAGACCCTTCTCGGGCTCCCGCTGAGCGTGGAGCCTGCTTAAGTTCTCTCTTTCCCTTCTCCTCTCCCTCCTCATGCTCTCTCTCTAAAACAACAAAAAAAATTTTAATTTAAAAATTAAAAAGAACACCTCAAATAATTGCTAGTTTCTTAATTCTTCAAGTATATCAGTTGCTTCCACATCTCCAGAACATTTTCTCCTTTTAGAATCTTGTACAAGGTCAGTGAAATGTTGCAGATTGCTTGACAAGTTTGGAGTTAGAAGATTTGGGTTTTGAGTTGTAATGGGCTCTGATAGTCTTCTATGGGATGTCCAAGGAGGGAGCTAGTATCAGCCTGGCATCCAGCTTGTTGTGTTTAGCAGATAGGGCTGCAGAGCTGGTGGCTGCAGACAGCCCTTCTCATGTTTAGATTTTATTTATTTATTATTAAAAAAAACTTTTTTTTTTTTTTTAACATTTACTTATTTTGGAGGAGGGGGGCAGAGAGAGGGGAGACAGAGGATCCAGAGCAGGCTCCACACTGTAAGCATAGAGCCCGATGCAGGGCTCAAACCCATGAACCTCAAGATCATAATCTGAGCCAAAATCAAGAGTCTGCTGCTTAATGGGCTGAACCTGAGCCACCCAGGTGCCCCCACACGTTTAGATTTTAGAGGTAATTTTCGAGGTGTAAAGGACAGAGCAGTATGGAAACACCTTATTTTTCTCATTCTAAAAAACCCATATTTCAAAGTAAAAAAAAATTATTTTCAGGAGAAATAGAAATATCTTCAGAAAATGAAAACATTCCCCTGTCTTTGGGAAATGCCATACACTTTACAGACTTGATCGTGTTTGATTTTTTTTTTCGACAACCCATGGATTAAGTGGTATTACACCTACACCCCCACTAGAGATGAGAAAGCTGACATTCAGCTATGTGAGTCACTGGTCCAATCCAGAAGTCTTGGGGGATCCTGATGTGGGCTGCATCACAGTGGGTTTTGGTATTTTGGATGTCCGATAGGGCCAGGACTCCATAGCCTTCAGTGCTCATAACTTATCAATAGACAAAATCCTATCTTTGGAAATAGATTTTTATGCTGTTCTTTACATAGTGTAAGTTATTCTGCAGGGAAATACTTCACATTTTTATAGGGTTTATATATAGGGTTTTTTGAAAGAGAAGCTTTGTAAGATAGGTGGGGCAGGTTGTGATTTTACCTCCATTTTGCAGAGGAGGAAACTAGGACTCAAAGCATTAAGTGATTTCTGTAGGAACTGAGTCAAGGCTAGAACTCCAGTCTAGTGTTCTCCTACTATACCATGTACTGTTGTAGCTCCCTGCTATTTTTTTTTAATGTTTATTTATTTTTGAGAAAAAGAGCACAAGTAGGGGAGGGACAGAGAGAGAGACAGAGAGGGAGGGAGACACAGAATCTAAAGTATACTTCAGGCTCTGAGCTGTCAGCACAAGAGCCCAGCGCAGGGCTGTAACTCAGGGACCGTGAGATTATGACCTGAGCCGAAGTCGGATGCTTAACTGACTGAGCCACCCAGGCGCCCCCTGGTACCCTGCTATTAATGCTTAATTTTGAATTCTCTTGCCAGCTTTAGCAAGGCAATGTGTCAATAATGGGTGTGGGTCAGGTTGAGGAGGAGGAAGAGGACAAGGTTGGGGTTCCTCAGAATGACTGGCTTATGTTGTCCACAGTGAGACTGGTGCCAGAGAGAAAACCAAGAGGAGACTGTTTATATGTGTCTGGAATGGCTTGAGAACCTTTGCTCACTGTGTTCATTCACAGTCTGTTACAGCATTAGCACTGTGCATTTCCCAGCCTGGTTTCCATTTCTTTGACCACAACAAGCTCAGTTTCTCAGTGGTTTCTAGAGCAGTGGGCTTTTCAGCCTTGGAACTATTGACATTTTGGACCAGAGAATTTGTGGGAGGAGGGTGCTGTCCTGTGCACTGCAGGATGTTTAGCAGCATCTTTGACTTCTGCTTGCTAGATGTCCATAGCATTCCTCCTCTAGTTGTGACCAAAAAAAAAAAACAAAAAAAACCCCAAAAAACCCATCTTCAAACATTGCTAAATATCCCCTGGGGGACAGAAGCTCCTAGGTTTGAGAACCACTGCTCCAGAGATTGCCTAAGGATGAGAGGTTTTAAAGAGCAGAGCTAAGAGGACCCTCCTACTTGTTGAGGACACCAAGGTCTAGAGATAGGTTACGGCCTCCTGGCTCTGCTTTCTGGGAGTCTGGCTTGGATTGGGACCTAGATCAGAATTCCTCCCTACTCAGGACTCTTTCACCAACCCAGAGGTTTTCAGTCTTCAGGTTGGAGGATGCTTTTCTAATTCCAGAAAAAAAATCAAGAATGGTCATGTGATAATGTGTAGTTGTACTTTAGTATTCATTAATTGAGAAGATAAATAATTGCCTTCAACCAGGATTTATTAAATACCCACTATCTGTGTTTCCATCCTAGGATTGTCACGTGAATGGCAGTAGGTCGTCAGGTGGCAGTTGCTTTTATTATTGTGTGAAGCACAGGCATAGGCAGTGCTGGGTAGACACATTTCACAGAGCAGTGTAGTTAGTATAGTGGTAATATGAACCCTATGAGCTCACAACCCATAGGCTGGGAACCGTTAATGTATTATACCATGAGATTTAAGAGAATAGCAAGCCTGAAACTCGGGGCTTTTCTTGAAACCATGAACTATTTTTAAACTCAAGAGAAAAATCTCCACAGTCTGTGGAAATACAAAGCCAGTAGGCTACCCAGAGTCCTCAGTGTAGCTCTCTCAACAGCTATACACTAGGGCATTTGTGGTAAAAGAAGAGGCATTTGGCTGGAAACAAGCTTTAAGTTCTTAGCATCAGTTGGTAAATGATGCATTGGTCTGAGGGGAATTTAAAATAATGGCCTTGAACTTGAGAATATGTGTTTCCAAAGCCTCTCATCTTGAAGCACTCAGCTTCTCTGACAAGAAATATTACTCTTATTTCAGAGGAGAGAGGCAGAGAGGCAAGGCCACACAAATGGTCCCTGAAAGAGAGCCGGCTCCTCTCAGGATTAGGACCTGAAACTCTGGTTGGCATCCCAAGATGGGGCTGTTTGTTTCTGTCAGATGATGGTGGGATAAGGAAAAAAGTTGTTAGATTCAGTTCTGTCCGATTTGGCCAACATTTTAAGTGCCCACTGTGAAAGCTTCCATGTGAAGGGACGGTAGGACACAGATGAAGATTTGGGACAGTGGAAGGGGGGTGGGGCCATTTCAGGCTGAAAGAATTGTGGGAACCAAGGTACTCTGTGTATGTGGGAGGGGAGGGGAGATGATAGGGGAAGGTTGGGGGGGTAGTGGTGGCTCAGACAGAGTGACAGTTGGAAAGATAGGCTGCAGCCTCCCTGAGGAGGCCCTGGATAATAAACTGAGGAATCTGTTAGGTTCAATTTAATGAGGCACATACCGAATAGACACTCTGTCTCATGAGCTGTTTGTGGGGACCAGCAGCCATCTTCCTGCAGCACCCTACTGAAGTTACCCATTGGTAGGCTTTCTACCCATTATTACCTGAGAGATTGAGGTTGGGTAGAGAGTTGTTCCCTTATCAGGGGGAACTCATGGGTCACTACTCTTTTTCTGGTTAACTTTTTCCGGGTTCCCCTTCTGCTTTATCTGAAGGCTGAAACACCCTGGGCAGCTGGGTAGAGACAGAACAGTAACTTTTCTCCACTTGAGAGTATCTCAGGTTATATGCTGAAGGTAGACCCTACTTAAACTAGTTTGGCCCAGCCTCATGTATTAATCATGTCCTTGACTACCTCATGTGCATTTCGCTCTGGACTCCTTAACTGGCTTACTCAATTAATTGTGATCTTTGAGATTATTTAATTTTCCTTACATGTTTATCTTTGATCCCTGAGAGAGGGAGGGAGAGTTTCTTCCCTTGGCTGATTACAAGGACCTCTGTTTCTGAGATCCATACATTTCAAGTTCATCCTGGTCTCTGTCTACTATCCTAGTCACAAAATTCTGAGAACTCACTCTTTTATTCTCTCCTCTTTCCTGAGCTCCCAGTCTCCTGTTTTTCCCCCCATTTTCTAGGTGCTCCTTCCATCACCCAGGATGGTCAAGCAGAGCCCTGGGACTTAGAGACACCCCAGTTCTAGTTCTGATTCTGTCAACTAGTATCTTTGAGCAAGTGCCTTCTCTACTCTGCGCCTTTGTTGAGAAGCAACAATTTGTTGAGAAATCAGCTATTATTGAGAACAGTAAGACGAGAAGATGGATTAAATGAATGCTGAGATTCTTCCTGCTCTAACGTTGTCTGAGTCAACAAGTGCTGTATTACAGTAACTCTCCAGAGAACCAGGTGTTGCTCTAAGCAATTTTGCTGCATAAAAAGATGGAGCAGCTTAGTGTTCATTTTGTCCGTTAGCAGCTTGGGTACAGCCCTGTTCATTGTAAATGTTGAGGGCAGCCACAAACTGTTTTATAGAATGTGTTGGGTGGGTTTTTTTGTTTTTTTTTTTTGTTTTTGTGATTCCCTGGTTCGGGTGCCAGAGCTGAATAATCATTTTTAGCTGTTCCTATGAGCCTCTGTCCAGGAGAGCAGCACAGTTGCCGGAGGGCATCTCTCCTAGTGTCTGAGCCTCCTTTGGATCAGTAGTCTGCCTCTGACTTGACTGCTAGTCTTTTGGCAAATCAGAGGCACACATTTCTTCTGGGGCTGAGCAGGCTTAAGCCCTGCTGGACAAAAACCCAGGAGTGACCAGTTAAACATACTGAGGATGCTTCCTTATTGTAGGACTTGACCTCCTCAACAACCCACAGGATTGGGCCACAGGATACACAGGAGTTGTTTCCTTTTGTGAAGGGAGTGGAGAAAAGAACCAGCTGCTCAGGACTGGCCTTACTGGAGTCGTTTTATTTAAATCTGCTTTTGAGGATGGTGATGGAAGATGATGCTGTATATCTTGGGAAGAACAATGGGCTTCTCTGCAAAGACCTGAGCTTGGTGTAAATCCTAGCACCACCTTGAACAGCTAAGCCTCTTAAAAATAAGGAAGCCATTTACCCACTGGGTTCTTTAAAACCTCAAGGGCCTACTAGTGCCCATTAAAGACCATGGTCTCCCTTTTACTAACTTTCATAGTACCTTCATGTAGCCTAAACAGCTCTGGAAAAATCACACAACTTTAGAGTTCATCTTGCCCATATAGAGGGAGATCCCAGGCTCAGAGAGGTTAGGTGGGCTGTTAAAAGTGACACAGTTCAGGGTACCAGGTGGCTCACTTGGTTAAGTGACCGACTCTTGGTATCGGCTTAGGTCATGATCTCACTGTTCATGAGTTTGAGCCCCACATTGGGCTCTGTGCTAGCAGTGCAAAGCCTGCTTGAGATTCTCTCTGCCCACTACCTCCCCTCCCAAATAAATAAACGTTAAAAAAAAAAAAAAAAGATAAAAATTCACATAGCTCCTGAAGACAAACCTGAGACTAGAATCCCTGACTCTTATCTTATTCTGATGAGTTCTGCTGCTTCACTTCTTCTCAACAGACTCTGGGGTGGTCTTTTGCCAGAATGGCTTTGAAAATAGAATTAAAGTTGCCATGCAGAAGGCCAGCTGACGGGAGAGATGGAGCAAACAGTTGCTATTTTAGGGAGTGGTTTTCTTTTGAGTTATAACTGGCTGTTGGCGGTTTGGCAGGATGGCACAGCCCCGGTGGAGGCTCATAAAACTCAGGGTCTTGTTATTGCTACCTTCCTGACTTTGTGTAACCAGGCTGTCTTTCCCTGCCTTCCAAGAACCTATCCAAGGGATCAGAATATCCCTACTTTTAACCCCTTTTACAGGAGGTTAAAATCCTCTGGGGAGATTAGGAAGTTTATAAAGAGACCTAGGAAAAAGCTGGCATACAAATGGCAATTTTTGGTGCTTCTTGATTTTTTTCTTTTTTTATTAATGTGTATTTTGTTTACAGTAAAGCAGACAAGTCTTAAGTGTATAGCTCAATGGTTTTTTTGCAGATGTATATACCCATGTAATCAGTTGCCATCCAGATCAAGACCTAGAACATTTCTAACACTTCAGCAGTCTTGATGATTTTTATAGCAGTTTAAGGACTTGAGAGAACAGCATTTGCTTACTCTAGCCCCCTTAAGAATCTCAGAGGCATTATATTATCCTTTTGTTACTCATTCAGTATGGTTCCCAAACACCTAGTAGTGCAGGGTGCTGTGCTAGGTATTGCTGGGGGTTCAGAAATGAATAATTGTTGGCTTGTCATAGGCTCACAACCCATCAGGAATTATGACGAGGATCCAATGGAGAAAGTGAGAAGCGGCTTGAAGGAAAGAGGCTGCATCTGGCTGGGAGAGGAGAGTGTATGTATTTATATAGCCACAGAATTTTCTCCAGTCCTCTCACTGTTCATAAATATAGGAAAGGAGCCAGATTTTAGATTTTCAGTCCCTTCTCAGCCAGTTCTTTGCATTTTCAGACCATATTGGGTACTTTGGAGAGGTATAGGCCCAGCTGAAAATCTGCTTCTCTGGGTGTTTTCTCAGCCCTGTTGCCTCTGCTGGAGACAACTTGGACAATAAGGAAGAGAACAAAAACAAGGCACTCCTCACCTTCTTTGTCTGCCCTGACGTAGGGCTTGATCCCATGACCATGAGATCATGACCTGAGCCTAAATTAAATTAATAGTCTGGATGCTTGGGGCGCCTGGGTGGCTCAGTCGGTTGAACATCTGACTTCCACTCAGGTCATGATCTCACAGTTGATGAGTTTGAGCCCCGCATCGGGCTCTGTGATGACAGCTTAGAGCCTGGAGCCTGCTTCATTGTCTCCCTCTCTTTCTGCTCCTCCCCAGCTCATGCTCTGTCTCTCACTGTCTCAAAAACATTTAAAAAAAAAAAAAAAAGAGTCGGACACTTAACCGACTGAGTTACCCAGATGCCCCAAACCACCAAACCATAAGTCTTTTGTGAGTTAATTTTGGTCTGAATTTCTCTACCTACGTTGGTCAAGTAGTTTAATACATAGAATTTTCTGTGTCTTAAGTGAAAAGAGACTCAAGAATGACTTTTCTGATCTGTTTTCATGTATGAGAAACAAGTTCTTGTTTTATTTTGTTTTAAATGCTAATAAAGGCATATGGCTCTGTGGTTGGTAGGAGGGAAGAAGGCCATGTCTAAGCAGATGCAAGGTGATTCCTTTCTTTAGAGAAACTTCTCCCAAGGTAGTAAAGACCAGTACCTAAGATAGGATTAATATGATAATAGCCTGGGACTTCTTTTTATTTATTTGTTTGTTTGTTTGTTTGTTTGTTTGTTTGTTTATTTCTAGGAGACAGAGAGAGACAGCGTGAACAGGGGAGGGTCAGAGAGAGAGGGAGTTACAGACTGAAACAGGCTCCAGGCTCTGAGCTGGCAGTCAGCACAGAGCCCAACACGGGGCTTGAACCCACGAACAGCGAGATCGTGACCTAAGCGAAAGTCGGACGCTTAACCGTCTAAGCCACCCAGGCGCCCCAATAGCCTGGGACTTCTGAACAAGGCAGTGCTTTACCTCAGTACATGTGTAAATAGGAAAGAAAGAAGGGCACATGACTTAGCTTGGCTGAACCTTGTTCCAGTTCTGATGAATTACTGTGTCTTGGAATCATAAGAGGCTTAGATCATTTGGGTCCATTCCCCATCTCCATTTTACAGATGAGGAAACTAAGACTTTGATTTGGTCAGGGCTGGAACCAGAACTAGGTTTCGTGTCTAGTGAGTACAAAGATGTTCTAGAGGAGTGCTCGGCAGGATTTCGAAGGAAGCATGGCTGGGAGAGGGTAGTGGCGAGGCGGAGGGAGGGTGAATGGACAGGAGCACTGGATGGTCCCCCCAACAGCGGAAGCAGGAGAACCAGAATGCTGCGAGAGGGAGAGGTGAGAGTATCTCCTCTGGGGGAGACTCTGAAGCTGTCAGTCATCTGAGGGGTGCCCTGGGATCGCCATAGCAAGGGGCTGCGGGGGCTGCGTGGCCAGGATTAAGTACCGTGAGTTGCTGGACAATCTTTGGCATTTGTCCTCCTTCTCTTTTTGTTTTCCATTTGACCACTTGGGGACCCCTGAGGTATTGCTTTCCTTGGTAGGAAGCCTGCTTTCTAACATTCCTTTCTTTACATTCTTTTCTAAATAATCCAGTTACAATCTGTCACTGTTGTGTATTATTCAAGGGAATAGAAATTATCTTCCCTGTATTTTGGTTTCTGATAATTCTACGCAGTTTGGAGTTAGTTCTCTAGTTTTATTATTTTCACATATATATGGTTATAAACTACAGTGTTCAATGGGAAGACGAGATAGCAAATTCATGATCTGGGATGTGTGTGTGTAAAAATCTGTATTTATATCTGTAATGTATATATTACTTGATGTCTGCCATCAAGATTAACTATTTGGCCTCATCTGTAGAATAGGAGTAATAATCATAATAAGGGCTCTGAAAGTCAGACAAACTGGATTTGTATTTAGGCTCTGTTACTTAAGTGAATGTAATTTTGGGGAAATTACTTAGCTTTCTGAGCCTCTGTTTCCATTCTTTTGCTATTGAAGGAGAAGGGGATGGAGATTTATTAAGCATCTACTATCAGATATTGTACTACAGAAGTGCCTTGCATGTGCTGCCTTGTTTTCCTTGTAGTGGTCCAGTGAGATACAGATGTTATTATCCTTAGTTTATACATATGGACACTGAGTCTTAGAAAGGTTAAGTGACTTGCCATGTTTTCCCAATTAAAAGCCTTGGGGAAACCTTTTGGGAATGACTGTCACTGTACTTCCCGAAATGGGATTTTTTTTTCATATGGACTCTGATTCAGTTAATATTTGCCGAACCTTTTTTAGGTGATAGGGATTATAGTTAATACCAGGATTATTTTATTGTCTTATCACCATTTTATAAATGAGGAAATTAAAGCTCAAGGCTCATCCAAGATTACCCAGATTATAGATGACAGAGCCAGGATATGGACCCAAATCTGCCTGACTCCCACCTCATGGTACCTCAGGATTACCTGACTGTGGCCTAGTTGTTTATAGCAGTTGCTGACAAAAATGAATTTCATTTCAGCATAGGAATTTGGCTAACCCCAGGAAATTAATTACAATGAGATTTGACCTGAGTCACAAAATAAAAGGTATTAAAGGAGGAGTAGGGGTGGCTCAGTCAGTTAAGTATCCGACTTTGACTCAGGTCATGATCTTGTGGTTCACGAGTTTTGAACCCTGTGTCGAGCTCTGTGCTGACAGCTCAAAGCCTGTGTGTCTCCCTCTTTCTTTGCCCCTCCCCTGTTTGCACTATGTCTCTCTCTCAAAAATAAATAAAACATTTAAAAATTTAAAGCAAAAAAAAGGAGGAGTAGATTAGGAAGGGGATCTTCCTAGCCATTATTAGCATGTCTGCTCAGAAGCTTTGCAAAGAACAGAAACAGAGAACTATATTCCCTGGGGGTAGGAGCCAAGAACAGATTCGTTATTTGTTTTCTCCTTGACCCTGGGGGGTAGGCCAGTGGGTGTCTTGTGATTTCATAAATAGTGAGGACTGGCAAGGATAAAAGTCTCATTAAAGCTCTCTCCCAACCTTATAAGGATCTCAGGCTGTTGTTGGGGTGTCTAGTCCATTGAGATAGTTTAAAAACTTTTTTAGTAGCCTGACTTGTTCAAATATACTTTTAGGTGTAGAATGATGGCAGGTCCTTGGTCAGTTTTTAAGTGACTGACTAGACCATAGGCATTGGTTCGTCCTCATTCATTCAAATAACACATGGGCTTGAAGAGCTTATCTATGCCAGGGACTGTTCCCAGAAGCTTCACTGCACTAAGGGGATGTCAGTTACAGTACAGTTTGGTACTTTGAGGTAGTCTTCAGCAAGGAGAGATTCAGGATCCAGGAGAAGTGTCCTCACTTGGCCTGGGGAGAGGGGGGTGATTAAGAAGCTGCTGCCCGGACAGCCCTGCAAGACCAGTGGGAACAAGCCAGATGAAGAGTGAGATGGGCATTTGAGGAGAGCTGGAAGCCTGAGGAGGCTGCAAAGAGTGAAAGCCAGTACAGGGTTTTCTAGGCAGGGGAGTGGAATGTTAAAGTCTGTGTTTGGAAAGACCACTGATTAAAAAAAAAAAAAAGAAGAAGAAGAAGAAGACAAAAAGAGAAGAAAGACCATTGGTGACAGGTGGTAGCTCCTACCCGTATCCATATACACTCTCTCCTCTCACTGCCTTCCCCCAGTTCGTAGAGCTCAACTCACAACCGTGTGAGCAAGTATGCAATATAATCCCTCTGCCCCCAAGAACACACACTCAACACAGAGTTCTCCCCTGGACACAGTCCTCTTGCTTTTGGGCCCTGATTGCTCCAGTTGTAGGAAGGGGCCTTCCCTTGTGCTGAAGGTTTAGGGCTTAGGCTGAATATTTGTGGGCAGAGGCTTTTCAAGCCTTTATGGAGGGAGAAGCTGAAGCTCTTTTCCATGTTTCAGCCTTGATCTGTGTCTGCCAGAATTGGGAGGGGTGGTAAATAGCTAAGGGAGAAGAGGTAGAATTGTTAATCACCTAGCTCCTCAGTCAGGGAGGGTGAATGTAGAAATAAGAGGTAAGTTCCCCCAGAGGTGTGAGAGTGCATATGTGTATGTAAACAGGACTTTAGCTAAACTCCAGCCTAATCCCCCTGACCCAGGTGGACAGGCAGGGTACATGTAGAAGGAGAAATGACCCTGTCCTCTAGAGATGTCCTTTTTTTTTTTTTCTTTTTAAAAAAATTTTTTTCTAATGTTTCTTATTTATTTCTGAGAGAGAGAGACAGTGTGAGCAGGGGAGGGTCAGAGAGAGAGGGAGACACAGAATCTGAAACAGGCTCCAGGCTCTGAGCTAGCTGTCAGCACAGAGCCCGAGGCAGGGCTCGAACCCATGGACCTTGAGATCATGACCTGAGCCGAAGTCGGATGCTTAACCAACTGAGCCACCCAGGCGCCCCTAGAGATGCCCTTTTGCTCCTCTCTTTTTTTGCCCTGAGATCCTCAGAACCTCTGCTGTATGTGTCTCTCCACCGTGAGCCAGGATCTATGACTGGGAAGAAAAAGGAAGAGAGAGGTTCTTCTCTGATTCTGGGGTAAACAACCCAGCACAAATGTTACAGAAAGTAAAGAATAGCAAGAAGAAAATATCAGTTCTGTTATTTTCTTGGAGGCAGGAATATTTGTACAGAGGTTACTGCAGGGGTAAAAGCAGTCATGAAGGAAGTTGGGGGTACCAGATCTAGGAGATGGAAATAGGAAGGAAGCGTAGACCTCCAAATTTGGTGGGCCATTCAAGAACTCCTAATGGATCCTCATCTGGAGACCCTGGCTTTGGGAATGTTTGTCTCCCTTTTCTCAAGCTCCTTCGTTTTTTATTCTTTGGGAGATCATGGGCCTTTTTCAAAACCCAGTAAGTGCTGTTTCCTCCCAGAACCACACATACAATGCATGTGAAATTTTGCAGGTTGTGGTGGGGATCCCGGACCCCTGGTTGAGAGTCCAGCTTCTCTGCTGTTTTTCTGGTATTGCCAGTTTGGTTTTATTTGGGGGTGATAAAATGCCAACTCATACCGACTTACTTTGCGGAAGGAGGACTTATTGACACATGACTGTGGGAAAGGGCAAGGCGGAGCTGGTCTCTCTTACGGCATGTTGACTCATTCTTACTGACTTCCTTATGAGCCTGGGCCAGGGCTGCCAGCTGCTCTGGCTTACAGCTTTGGATCCTGGCAGGGAAAGTGTCACTACCTCCCTCCACTCTCATTTCTCTCCTAGCAAATTCCAGAAGAGGAATCTTATTGGCTGCTTGGGTTGTGTACTTGACTAATCACAGCAGTGGGGGGAGGGTGCTTGTTCTGTGACTAAGCTTGGATCATAAGCCTATTCCCCTACATGGCCAACAAGGCAGGTTTGTTTGTAGAGGCTTGGGGTTTGAGGAAGTTGGGCCTCAGGAAACAATTGCCCCTGCACTTTTCTCCTCCTCCCTAGTAGAGCTCATTGCTCCTGCTCGTTCATTCTGTCTCAGAGCCAGCAGGGTTTGTGGGGGCTGTGGGGAAGAACTAGAGACCTGTGTTCTGGTCATAGGCCCACCTTCCACCAGGGTTTCACTGAACACACACTCTTCTTGATCCTCCCTGAGTCTCAGTTTCCCCCTCTGTGCAAACAAGGTTGAATTTATTCTCAAGAAGGGTGTTTGTCCAGCCAGCCATCCCTCACAGAACACCTACTATGTGCTGAGAATACGAACTGAGATGGAGAGACAAGTCCCCTCCTCCCAGAGTTCACATTCTTACAGTGTGAAAATAGAGCTATGTGTTAGGGTTCCAGGACACCAAGGTTCTGTGCCCCTATTTTTTGTGGACCCAGGCAAAACCATCTTTCCCAGGAAAGCATCAGCTTACTGTAGTTCCTCGTGCCCTCCATTCTTTGGAAGCTGCCATTTGGGCAGGGAGGGTGATTTGTCTCTCTCCACTTCATCATGTCTCTCCGATTCTAAAAAGAGAAAACACTAGTACGGTTTTCCCTCTTGCTTTGGAAAAATACGTCCTAGTGTTTTTCTGTTGGCATTTCCCCCTCCCCACTTCCCCACGATCGGCATCAGCCCCCAGACTGCTGTTGTCATCTCAGTTGCCAGGGTGCTTTCCTGGCTTGTTCAGGCAGAGGGGGCTTTTGTTGGCATGAATTCAGCTGGAAGCAGGGAAAGAAAAGCCATTTGGAAAAGAAACATTTCATCCTAGCCTGGGAACGGGAACCAAGGGCAGGCTCTGCTTTTCTCTCTGTCCCAGCCAAGAACCTGATCACTCAAGTGAGGCAGGCTAAGAGCATACAGCCTGGGACCTGATGGGTGCGAGAAGGAGTGCGGCAGTGCCTTTACTCCCCTCGTGGGACCAGACCACAGCTCCAGTGTCAGGCATCGTTAGGTTGTTCTTAATACATGTTTGCTGTTTTAAATATAACTGTCTTAGGGCGCCTGGGTGGCTGGGTTGGTTAAGCATCTCACTTCGGCTCAGGTCATAATCTCATGGTTCATGGGTTTGAGCCACTTGTCGGGCTCTGTGCTGACAGCTCAGAGCCTGCAGACTGCTTCAAATTCTGTGTCTCCCTCTCTGCCCCTCCCCTGCTTGTACGCTCTCTCTCTCTCTCAAAAATAAACATAAATTTAAAAACATTTTTTTGTCTTAATAAAAAAATAAATATAAGTGTCTTTTCATGTCTGGGGATAGGGCAGAAATTGGCTGTTTTATTTAAGTTACTTTTTTGTTTGTTTTGATTACATAGTCATGTAAGTGGTACATTACTTTAGTTATTTTTTAAAGCTTTTGACATTCCTTTAAGTTTATTTATTTTTGAGAGTGTGAGAGAGTGAGCAGGGGAGGGACAGAGAGAGGGAGAGAAAGAATCCCAAGCAGGCCCCGCACTGCCAACATGGAGCCTGACGTAGGGCTCAAACCCACAAACCGTGAGATAATGACCTGAGCTGAAATCAAGAGTTGGACACTTAACCAACTGAGCCTCCCGGCACCCTCGTACGTAATTTTAACAGTGCCTTCTCAGGGCACCTTTCCTGTCTCCTCTTTTCTCCCCTGAGTCAGTCACTAGTCTCTCTGAGAAATGGCATCTCCACCACCTCGTTGCCCCAGCCAGAACGTGGGGGTTGTTCTTAACTGTGCTTTTCCTCATTCCCTTCCCCTATACATTCAAACAGAGGATACAGACCAAGGTCTTCCCTCTTGATACCTCTCAAGTTTGTTTGTTTTGAGACGCGTGAGCAGGGGAGGGTCAGAGAGAGAGAGAGACACACACACAGAATCAAAGCAGGCTCCAGGCTCTGAGCTAGCCATCAGCACAGAGCCCAACGCAGGGCTCCAACCCACAAACCCTGTGATCATGACCTGAGCCAAAGTCGGACGCTTAACCAACTGAGCCACCCAGGCGCCCCTCAAGTTTATCTTCTCCTGGTCAGTCCCTCCACTGTGGCCTTAGTTCAGGCCCTTAAAATTAAAACTCTGTGGATTATTGCAGTGGTTACCAGTCCTTTCTCCTCACAGCAGCCAGAGGGATCTTTCTGAAATGCGAATCTTATCACACCCCTGTCCTGCTTAGAATCTTTCAATGGCTTCCCTCTAATCCTGGGATAAAGTCTAGCAGCTCCTTAACAAGACATACAAGTTTGTTCTTGAATTTCTCTCTTGAGCTTTTATCTTTTCTTGCTACCTTCCTCATGCCTTTTTGTTCCTCCTGCCTGGGATATATTTCTCTTGTCTATCTTTTATCATCCTTTTTTTTAATCTATTTTTTTAGGTAGGCTCCACACCCAACATGGGGCTTGAACTCATGACCCTGGGATCAAGAGTCAGATGCTCTGCTGACTGAGCCAGCCAGGTGCCCCCTATCTTATCATCCTTTAAAGTGTGTGATAACTGCAGAGGTTAGGTTCCTCTTCTCTGGGCTCCCATAGTGCCCTATGCTTACCTCAGTCATTATATCACATTGTCCATCTCTTTGCTGGTTTGTGAACTCCTTCAACTTTGGGGCTGTGTCATTTTTTGTTCCTGGTACCAAAGTGTTACAAGCAAAGTATAATTCCTGATATAGTAGAAGGAGCTTGGATTTGGGTTGTTCAAGGAATTCATCAATCTGAGTTTTCAAATTTATTAGCATGACGTTGTACATCATACCCCCTTTCAGCATCTGTGAAATCAGTAGTGATGTCACATCATTCCTGATATTAGCAATTTTTTTTCCTGATCATTCTAGCTAGAAGTTCAATTTTATTGATCAAAGAACCAGATTTTTTTTTTAATGTTTATTTATTTTTGAGAGAGAGAGAGAGCGAGCACAAGTGGGGGAGGGGCAGATAGAGATGGGGGTCACAGAATCTGAAGCAGGCTCCAGGCTCTAAGCCATCAGCACAGAGGCCAGTGTGGGGCTAGAACTCTCAAGCTGTAAGATGATGACCTGAGCTAAAGTCAGATGCTTAACAAACTAAGTCAGCCAGGCACCCCAAGAACAGGATTTTTATTTAATTGATATCTATTTTTATTTCATTGTTGCTGTTTTGTTTTATTTTTTATTTTGTTATCCTTTATTGATATAATTGACATATTAGTTTCAAGTATACAACATATTTGATTTGATATATGTATATATTGCAAAATGATCACCATAAGTCTAGTTAACATATATCTGTTTTCTATTTTATTGATTTTCATTTTGGTTTTTTTGTTTTTTTGTTTTATTTTTTTTAATGTTTTTATTTATTTCTAGGAGAGAGAGAGAGAGACAGCGTGAGCAGGGGAGGGTCAGAGAGAGAGGAAGTCACAGACTGAAACAGGCTCCAGGCTCTGAGCTGGCAGTCAGCACAGAGCCCGATGCGGGGCTCGAACCCACGAACCGTGAGATCATGACCTAAGCAAAAGTCGGACGCTTAACCGACTAAGCCACCCAGGCGCCCCATATTGATTTTCATTTTGATTCTCATTTCCTTTCTTCTGCAAAATTTAGGCTTTATACTTTTTCTAGTTTCTCTTAAGGTGGAAGCTGAGGTCACTGATTTGAGGTCTTTCTTCTTTTCTAATATAAGCATTTAGTGCTGTAAAATTTTCCCCTAAGTATTGCTTTAAGTGGCATCCCACAAATCTTGATATATTATCTTTTCATTTTCATTTGTTTCAAAATACTTTTTTAAAAATATTTATTTATTTATTTTGAGAGAGAGTGTGTGTGCACACAAGCCAGGGAGGGACAGAGAGAGAGGGAAAGAGAGAGAATCCCAAGCAGGTTCTATGCTATAAGCACAGACCCCAACATGAGGCTCAAGCCCAACATGAGGCTCAAGCCCATGAACCATGAGATCATAACCTGAGCCAAAATCAAGAGTCGAAAGCTTAACCAACTGAGCCACCCAGGCACCTCAAAATACTTTCTAATTTCTCATTCCTTTTTGACCTATGAGTTATTTACCGATATGTTAGTTTTCAAATATTTGGGGAATTTTCCTGGGATCTTCTGTTTGTGATTTCTAATTTAATTTTATTGTGGTTAGAAAACATACTTTGTATGACTTGATTTTCTGATTTAACTTCTAAATGTATTAAGCTTTTAATTCCTTTTAAATCTATTGAACTTTGTATTATGGCCTAGAATGAGCTTCCTATTGCTAAATGTTCCATGTACACATGAACAGAATGAGTATTCTGCTGTTGGTGGTGAAATTTTCTACAGATGTCAGTTAGGTCAAGTTTATTACTGATTTTTTTTTTGAGCTGTTCAAAACTTCGGTATCCTCACTGATTGCCTGTCTATCAGTTGTCAAAGAAGAGTATTGAAATCTGACTAATGGTGGATTTATTTCTCCTTGTAATTTTATCCATTTTTGCTTCATGTATTTTAAAATTCTATTATTAGGTCTATAAATGTTTCTAATTGTTATATCCTCCTGATAATTGAACTCTTTATGATTATGAGATGACCTTCTTTGTTCCTGGTAATATTCTTTGCTCTGAAATCTATTTTGGTATATTAATTAATATATCCATTCCAGCTTTCTTTCGAGTAGGGTAACCTTGGTATATATCTTTTTCCATCCTTTTACTTTTTTTTTTTTTGTTTAACTTACATCCAAGTTATTTCACATATAGTGCAATAATGATTTCAGGAAGAATCCAGTGATTCATCCCTTACACGTAACATCCAGGGCTCATCTCAACAAGTGTCTTCCTCAATTCCCCTTGCCCATTTAGCCCATCCCACCACCCACAAGCCCTCCAGCAACCCTCAGTTTGTTCTCTATATTTTAGAGTCTCTTTGATTTATCCTCCTCCCTGTTTTTATGTTATTTTTGCTTCCCTTCCCTTATGTTCATCTGATTTGTGTCTTAAATTCCACATATGAGTGAAGTCATATGAAATTTGTGTTTCCCTGACTAATTTCGATTAGCATACTGCACTTTAGTTCCATCCACATTGTTGCAAATGGCAAGATTTCATTCTTTTCAATTGCCAAGTAATACTCCATTGTATATGTATACCACATCTTCTTTATCCATTCATCTGTCGATGGCTATTTGAGCTCTTTCCATGCTTTGACTATTGTCAATAGGGCTGCTATAAACATTAGGGTGCAGGGGTGCCTGAGTGGCTCAGTCGGTTAAGTGTCCAACTTCTGCTCAGGTCATGATCTCGTGGTTTTTGAGTTCGAGCCCCACGTCGGGCTCTGTGCTGACAGCTCAGAGCCCGGAGCCTGCTTCATATCCTGTGTCTCCTTCTCTTTCCGTCCCTCACCTGCTCATGTGCTGTCTCTGTCTCTCAATAATAAAAAAAAAAAGTTAAAAATTAAAAAAACATTGGGGTGCATGTGCCCCTTTAAAAGAGCACACCTGTATCCTTTGGATAAATACCTAGTGTAACTGCTGGGTCGTAGGGTAATTCTATTTTTAATTTTTTGAGGATCCTTTTACTTTTAACCTATTTATCTTGGTGTTTGAAATACATTTTTTGTAGTCAGCATATAGTTGGATTTTTAATCAGTAACATCTGCCTTTTATTTATTTGTTTTTTTTACATTAAACTTTTTTATTTATTTATTTTTTAAATGTTTATTTTTGAGAGAGAGTGTGCACGCACAAGCAGGGGAGGGGCATAGAGACAGTGGGACATAGGATCTGAAGCAGGCTCTGTGCTGACAGCAAATAGCCCAACGTGGGGCTCGAACCCCATGAACTGTGAGATCATGACTGAGGAAGGCAGTACTTAACTTACTGAGCCACCCTGGTGCGCTATTGTTTATTTTATTTATTTATTTTAAATGTTTATTTATTTTTGAGTATGAGTGAGGGACAGGCAGAGAGGGAGGGGAAGAAGATTGGAAGTGGGCTCTGCGCTGACATCAGGGAGCCTGAGGTGGGGCTCAAACTCATAAACTGTGAGATCATGACCTGAGCCGAAGTCAGATGCTCAGCCGATTGAGCCACCCAGGTGCCCCCCTCCATTGTTTATTTGAGAGAGAGAGAATGGAGGAAAGGACAGAGGGAGAGAAAGAGAATCTAATTCCCACTGAGCATGGAGCCCAACATGGGGCTCAATCCCAAAACCCTGGGATCATGACCTGAGCTGAAATCAAGAGTCAGACATTCAGCTGACTGAGCCACCCAGGCACCCCAACTTCTGCCTTTTAATTGAGGCATTTAAAAAGTTACATTTTATGTGATTATTGATATGGCTATATATAAATGTCATCTTGCTCTTTTTAAAAATTTGTTTCATCTGTTCTTTGCTCCCATTTTTTCTCTTGATTCCATTTGTCTCCTTTGTTGGCTTATTAGCTGTAATTCTTTGTTATTTTTAATATTTACTTTAGAGTTTATAATATACACCTATGACTTATTATATTCTACTTTCAAGTGATACTGTCATCTTACATATAGTACCTGAACCATACAGTGGTATACGCTCACTTCTCCCAGGCTTATGTGCTACTGCTGTCATGTTTTACTTCTACGTATGTTATAGACCCCACACTACATTATTTTGTTTGTTTGTGTAAAGAGATTTAAATAATTAAAAAGTGGGGTTCCTGGCTGCTCAGTTGGTGGAATGTACGGCTCTTGATCTGAGGGTTGTGGGTTTGAGCCCCACATTGGGTGTAGAGATTACTTAATACAGTCTTTTTAAATTAATTAATCAACTAAAAAGCTTTATATGTTTATCCATGTATTTATCCTTTCTGGTGCTCCTCATACCTCTGTGTAGAGCTATATTTTCATCTGGTATCATTTTCCTTCTGCCTAATTTGATTGGATGTCAAATGGAAATTTTACCTTATGGGGTATTGGGTATTTCTGTATTCCTATAAATATTCTTTTTTTTTAATATCTTTTTTTAAAAGACTTTTCTTTTAATGTTTATTTATTATTAATTAATTTGTTTATTTTAAATTTTTTAAAGTGCTCTAATTTATTTCTGAGAGAGAGAGAGACAGCGTGAGCAGGGGAGGGTCAGAGAGAGAGGGAGACACAGAATCCGAAACAGGCTCCAGGCTCTGAGCTGGCTGTCAGCACAGAGCCCGATGCGGGGCTTGAACCTACAAACCGCAAGATCATGACCTGAGCCGAAGTCGGCGCTTAACCGACTGAGCCACCCAGCTGCCCCAATGTTTATTTATTTTTGAGAGAGAGGGAGGGAGAGCGAGCAGAGGAGGGGCGCTGCCTGTGTTTTCTCTCCCTGCACAGAGGCCTAGGAAATCTCAAAGCAATAAACTAGGGCAGTGGTCACCTAGTTTATTTCCCATTTCTCAGAGATCACTGACCTTTTTTTTACCTGATGCCCTGCATCTTGAAAATCATTGTTTCATTTTGCTTAGGTAGGAGGATAAGTTCAGTCCCTACCATTTTATCTTGGCTAGAAGCAGGAGGGATATGGATTTGAATCCTGACTTTGCCAGTTAGTCACAAGCATTGAGAGGTTAAGAAGTTACTTAACCTCTCCAGCCTTAAATCTCATCTATAAATGGACTAATAAGACTAATTCCTTATTGTGCGGGTTAAGTGAAGGAATAAAATACAAGGCTCTGAACAGGTGTTAGCTCAGGTATATGTGTAAAGAATTCAGGATCAAGGTTAAGGTCCATCCACTCATTTGGAATTGGGAAGAGGAGAAAAAGGATCCAGAAAAACCCAAGAATAAATTATGGGGGCCAGGGACCCATACTCTAGGGCATCTTTTTTTTTTTTTTTAAGTTTATTTATATTTATTTATTTAGAGAGAGTGGGTAAGGGACAGAGAGAAAGAGAGAGAGAATCTTAAGCAGCACAGAGCCTGATGTGGATCTTGAACTCATGAAGCGTGACATCATGACCTGAGCCAAAATCCAGAGTCAGATGCTTAACCAGGCGTCCCTCTAGGGTATATTCTAAGACTGACAGGAGAGAGGCATTTTAGAGAGAGGAAGTCAGCAGTGCCAGAACTTATAAAGAAATGGAGAGTGAGGGCTTCTGGTTTTACATCCTAGCTGGAATTACCTTTTCTCCCTGAATGACATATATGAATGACATTTGTGGCTAGTGTTGGGTATGAATGCTGACTTCCTCTCCCCAGCTGGAGCAGCTGAGTTCAGAGGCCAGAAGGAGTCTCTGATTTTTCTAACACAGTTTGTGAAACCAGTTAAAAGAGATTCTGCTAATTTTATTGGACAGGAAAAACTTGATTATGCAGAAAACTCAGGAAATGGAGTGTATTGATGTTAATTACATTTTCAAGATCACACAGGGTCAATCAGTAAAAGCCTTTGTATTTGTTTTAATCACTTACTGGAAATTTCAGAACTGTATAGTTTCCTATATTGTTAGAGCTGGAGGAACACCTTAGAAGGAGCATCTAATCCATCCTTCTTATGTCCTTAATGAGGAGTCTGAGCCCTAAAAGGGGCATTGCTCAGGGACATAATTTGATCATGACAGATTCAGATCTAGAAGCTAGATCCAGGATCACAGGACCTATGGTCCAGGTTCTGCCTAGACATAAGTCTCCCCAAGAGTAGTGGAAAGAGCACTGTTCCAGGGAACAGGGAACCCGGCTTGGATTCTTCCTTAGCCATTACCTCTAACTCTGTGACTTTGAACAACTTGTTGAACCTTTGGCTGCCTGTCTTTACATTGCGAATAACCTTAACTGCCTGAAGGTAAGGGATTGTTCCAGATAACTTGTAATTCTGTTTCCTCCAGACCTAAGATTAATGTCTAGTGTTATGGGGCGGTCAGGACATGTATAGGAGTAACATGGCCATGTATATGTTAGTGGAAAGTGGTGGGCACCGAGGTGAACTAGAGAGTATGTGCCCTTTCTAAAGGGATGGCTGCTACTTAGTTATGCTGGATTGTTGCCAGAAAATTGCATTATCAAAAGGAAGCCAAATTTCTGGATATTTGTGTGAAATATGTAACATTCAAATGTATGTATTAAGACATGGGACAACCAAGACATATCTGTGGGCTACATGGGTGCTCAGTTTCATACAGCTGTTTAAATGAAATTCTGTGCCCTGGCCAGCAAACAGGAAAGAACCTTGGCCTAGAGCACGGCTGTCTGACTGCAACCCTCAATAACTAAAGGCAGATCATTTTCCTTCCTGGGATCCTAGTACCCCCATCTGGCCCTGAGTTACCCTTGTCACAGGAGTTACTCCCTGGCTGCCTGCTGTGTCTGGGAAGTGAAATGCTGCTTCTTTCTGCGTGAATGGAACCCAGCTGCAGCAGAGCCCTGGAAAGCCATCAGCTGCCCTTTTCGGAACAAGAGGAGGCAGCCACACAGGCCTTTGCACTGTTTCCCTGGGTGGACTTCCCTTGGCCATTTTTTCTTCTTACTTATGGCCTAGGCCACTCCCACTGGCCTAGTCTGGAGCAGTATTGCTTACTCTAGGTCTGTTACTTCCCCTCAGATACAGTCACAAGGGGAGGTCCTAGGCTCACTGTCACTTAAATAGGCCCCTGAACCCTGGTTTTAAATTTCTAGGCAATGGGGCACCAGGGTGGCTCAGTTGGTTAGGCATCCAACTTTGGCTCAGGTCATGATCTCAAGGCTCGTAGGTTTGAACCCTGTGTTGGGCTCTGTGCTGACAACTCAGAGCCTGGAGCCTGCTTCAGACTCTCTGTCTCCCTCTCTCTGCCCCTCCCCTGTTTGCACTCTGTCTCTCAAAAATAAGTAAACATTTAAAAAAAGAAAGAAAAAGAAAAATTTAAAGTTTTAGGCACCATGGGGTGGGTGCCTTGGGGTATGAGTCTAAGCCTCACGTTGGGTGTAGAAATCACTGCCCCTCCCCTGCTCATGCTCTGTCTGTCTCTGTCTCTCTCTCTCTCTCTCAAATATAAATACACATTTTAAAAATTAAAAAAAAAAATTACATTAAAAAATAAAATCTTAAAAAGATACAAATAAAGTTGTGAGCATTCCAATGGGAATTAATACAGAAAACAAAAAAAGGTAAGCAAGTGACAGAGGTTTGAGAAACTTTACCAAGTTCTTATAGCTATGGTAGTGGGTCTTGTAGAATATAGAGGGAAGGTCATTTTAGGATCTGGGGAAAAGATCTCGAGGACATTATGGAGTGAGAGGACAGAGGGCAGAGCCTACTGGCCTCAGAAGAAATGACAGGGCAAAGTTGAGCATTATGGAGTACCCTCATCTCTTCCTTATGTCATTGCTATTAGGGGCACGGAAATGTAGGTTCCGCTCTTGAGGAGCTTGTGGTCTAGGGAAGACACAGGGCAGGCAGGAGGGAAGAAGATACTCTTTTTTTTTTTTTTTTTTTTTTTAATGTTTATTTTTGAGACAGAGCACACGTGAATAGGGGAGGGGCAGAGAGAGATTGAGACAGAGGATCCAAAGCAGGTTCCATGCTGGCAGCAGAGAGCCTGATATGGGGCTCGAACTCACAAACTATGAGATCCTAACCCAAGCTGAAGTCAGACGTTCAACCAACTGAGCTATCCAGGCACCCTAGAGCAGATATTCTTTAAAACAGAAAACTACTCATTACAATACTCAGAATTGTCAACCTAAATGCAGAGGAGCTAATAAAATGGTTGAATTTTAGCACATGTACCTTTAAACAATTTAAAATCCACTAGGAAAAAAATGTGTCTTTTCAGCCAAAGGCTTTTACTGCCTACTCTCATGGATTACCAATTAGTCAAGTGTTTCTGGGCAGACTGAGCTGCCTCTGGATGCCTTTGGTGCCAGACTACTAGCTTGTGGAATCTGTTGGGTGGGAAAGCACAGGAGGCTTTCAGATCCCCAGGCTCAAGCAAAAGCAGGCCACTTTCCTTCTCAGTGCAGGGTGGATAGATGTTCTCCATGGAATAAGAACACACTCTTTGCAGATAGGCAGCCGGGCATTGATCCCAGGCCTCTCACTGTCTAACCATATGACTTGGGCAAGTGTTAAACTCTTTGAGCCTCAATGTTCATATCTGTCAGTGGAGCAGTAACAGTTTATACGGTTCATGGGAGGATCCAGTGAACATGCAAAGCACCAGTCATGGTCCCTGGCACCCAGGAAGCCACTTAGAAATGTTAGCTGCTGTTCTATATTATATTTTTCTCACCGCCACAGCTGCATGCCCATTCATGGAGAGACACACTGAGCTAAGGGGAGAACAGGATAGATAGAAGACACAGATTCCCTAGAGAGAATGTCAGGCACAGGCAAGGAGAGAGGAGCAGAAGTTTAAAGAAATGGGCAAGATGGAGAGAATGCTCACATTTTATTGAATATTTTTAGAGACATTATCTTTCTCATTCATCTTTGGGGTAGTGATATCACTCCGATTTTCCATTTGATAAAGAGGTGAAATAACTTGAGAGGTGAAATTACTTACCGCAGGCCAGTGTCAGAGCCACAATTCTGACACCAAACCTCACACTCTTTTCTTTGTGCTCCAGTGTCACTGCACATCACCCAGGACCAAGGATGATGAAGCTTATGTTGGCTAAGTAATCAAGGTGGTTTTAAATTTTTTTTTTTCCGCCAAGCTGTTTTTTTGGCTGGGAGAGGAGAGGGGCGTGTTGATGATGGTGATTCTTTTTCTGTTAAAACAGGCTCTGAGAATTCCTGCAGTTAATAATAATACCAATGACCACTTCCTAAATACTTGGTATGTCTGACCCTGTGCCAGGTGCTTCACATATCTCATTTTAATCCTCACAATAAGTCTATGAGGTGAGTATTATTATCTCATAGGATTAGTGAAGTTCAATAATTGTTCAGGGTTTACCTGATAGTGGAACTGAAACTCAGAGCTGAACACTAGACTCCCTAAATGATCATGTGTACTTGACGTGACCCAGCATTTCCTAAGCTTGTTTGAAGGTGTCTTATCCTGC
Organism: Proteles cristata cristata; assembly: GCA_017311185.1. Lineage (NCBI taxonomy): Eukaryota > Metazoa > Chordata > Mammalia > Carnivora > Hyaenidae > Proteles > Proteles cristata. The sequence goes on along the minus strand of JAESUZ010000188.1, from coordinate 81,915 downwards.
CTTTATCCTACCTTCGCAGAACCATTTTCTATGTGCTGTTTAAATGATTTGGAACAATTTGTAATTCTGTTAGATTGTTGATTGAGGGACTTATTTCTTTCATCTTTGTCCCCATTAAACAGATAAGGGGCTTCTTTCTTTCTCTCTAGCATTTTTCCTTGCAGTGAGTACTGTACTCCCTGTGTGTTTGCTGATGAAGTCAGCAGGGTTTCAGACTCTGCTTTCCTGGTCATACACAAGTACTTATTTTACCATCTCTAAATGGAGCGCATTAGCTCCAGGTCACGGAGAGCAAATTAGGGGAACAGGGAGATATATCAGAGAAGGAAGCTGCTCTGAAAAATGCTCTCAGTACCTCTGGCCTGTACTCTTCAGCCATGCGAGCATAAATACAGCATTCCAAGGCTTTTGCAGGATGAGTCCCTCTTTCTCGCAGATGAGCCTGAGATATTGAGTGATGATGGACACAAAACAGCCTCTTTTTGGACTTAAAGGCACATTTGGGTTTCTGAGACCTTTCTGTAGTCCCTATAGGCCCAGGCTATTGCTATTCCTGCCACTTCTATACAGGGTAGAGAAATGAGAGCCCAGCCCTGCCCCTTTTTCTGCGACTGCGGACAGGATCCACAGCATACATGTGAGGAAAATATTCTGGAACCAGGCAGATGTTACACCTCTTTCCCATTAATTTTTCCTTGTCATCTAACTTGAGGGCTTAGAAGAGAATATTGGTAACTTTATTTATTTTTCAAGATTTTATTTTTAAGTAATCTCTACACCCAACATGGGGCTTAAACTCACAACCCTAAGATCAAGAGTCGCATGCTCTACCAACTGAGCCAGCCAGTTGCCCCCAGCATGAGCTTTTAAATGCGGTTTGCAAAGAGCAGAGTTTGGAAATTGGATGAAAGAGAATTAGGAGATTGTTTTCCTTATGGTGAGGGAACTGCTGGTTTACTTGTAGCAACTCCATTTGGAGATAAGAGGGTTGAGGTGGTAGAAAGAGCCCTGGCTACAGACCTGGGTTTTAGTTCTTTCTTTAATTCCCTATGTGATCCTGACAAACTCTGTCACCTTTTCTGGGCATCATTTTTTCTCAGTTCTCTAAGGAGACAGCTTGGACATCAGTATTTCTGTGAGGCCTTTAAGCACACAGCCCACCCCCTTTTGATGCCAAAGTTGTAACTCATTTGGTCAGGTCTGGTGGGACATCTGATGCCATGGGGTGCAGGATGCTTATCAATAACCATCCCTGCAGGAGGTGGCTTTCCTTGACATTGATCAACTTGACTGTTTTGACTTTGGGTCTTTTCTTGCCCACATACACAGGGCAGATGACAGGTAACCCCAGCAGTGACTAGTGGCTTAAAGGCCAGATAAGGTTTTCTTGGCTGAGGGTACCCTGAACAACTGAGGTTTTTACTCATGGGCATGATGAGCAGAGAGCATCTGAATGGTGGCTGGAGGCAGTCAAAGCAGGGCTCCCTCAGCTTCATTCATCTGCCTGCCTGCCAGGAGCCCTGCCATGATCAGACCTGCTGAGTGTTCTTCAGAATTCCCACTTAGTGTTGCATCTGTGTGGAAGTGTCCTCTGGAGTGTGTTTGTGTTTGCTGTGTAGTTCATGCTGAGAGTGGGAAAGGAACGGCACTCTCCTCTTTCCCTCCTACCTAGTCCCTGTATCTTTGCTAGATGAATTCAAATATAGAATCTTGGGTCTTTGAAAGGACTATAGACACCATCATTCATTCATTCATTCATTCAGTGAGAGGTTATTACTGGGCTCTCCTTCTCTCCAATGCCTAAATCTCTCTGTATTAGTCATTAGCATACAGTTATGGCTTTTTAGCATCTGTTGAGATGCCCAGGGCCCATGGTACCTATAGTGAATGTCCCCAAATCAGAGCAAGCAAACTTGCCCTCCTTAGCAACTCTTCAAAGATAAGTCAGATCTGCCTTTGCCTAAGAGCAAGGAGCCTCCTATCTTGTATTGAACTGATGGTTCTCTGAAAATGGTTTGTGTACTGTCACTAGCAGGTGCCTTACAGAGGGAGTTTCCAGTCCTGGGCGATACCTTTTCAACTGGTCTCTGTGTCATAGGGTATCTCTTCTCTATTTTTCCCCCAAATAGCTGTTTAGAGTGTCTAATGAAGCAACTGTCTGGAGACTAATGTTTATTTCAACATGGTTGGAGTTGTTTTTGCTTCAGCTTTCAGAGCCAATAAAGCTGGTTATTAGATTCTGTAATTGCTGCTGTAATTACTCTCTTGGAACCAGCAAAGGCATAATTAAATATGGAGATTCCAAAGACTATTTTTTTCCATCTAAAAGCAACCTCTTTAACTTCTATTGGCCTGAGTTAGATTTCAGTTGTTTGTTGTGGTTTTTTTTATTTTTATTTTTTTATTTTAAGTAGGCTTCACACCCAGTGTGGGGCTTGATCTCACGATCTTGAGATCAAGAGTCACATTCTCTACAGACTGAGCCAGTCAGGTGCCCCTAGATTTCAGTTGTTAAAGCTGCTATGTTTATAAATGATGCTGGCAGAAAGGAGCATTGCCAATTGAAAATCTATTAGAGAAAAAGTTAAAGCAGTTCTAAATCTGTGTTGTTAATAGGGAAAAAATAAATATGATTTAAAAAATCAGAATGTGGGAGTGGGTGGAGCCTTGGTGGCTCAGTAGGTTAAGCATGTGATTTTGACTCAGGTCATGATCTCATGGTTCATGAGTTCGAGCCCTTTGTTGGGCTCTGTGCTGACAGCTCAGAGCCTGGAGCCTGCTTTGGATTCTGTGTCTCCCTCTCTCTCTGTTCTTCTCCTACTCATGCTCTGTCTCTCAAAACTAAATAAAGGTTAAAAAATTATTTTAAAAGTGAGAATGTATGGGGAACCTGGTGCTAAACCATTCATGGACAAGCATGGACATACTTCTTTCTGGGCAGGGGTTTTGTACATAGCAGAGCAGCTCCCTCACTGCCATCTTTTGAGAGTCAGCCCTCAACACAAGAATTCATTAAAAAAAAAAGAGAAAAAATTTTAAACTGAAAAAAAAAAAAAAAAAAAAAAGAAAAAATCAGAATATAGCTGACTATATAAAATTAAGGCTTCTGTTACACCCAGGACACTGAAAAGCAAGGCAGATGGGTCATCTCATTATTCATTCTTAAGGACTGGCCCAGTGTCACTTGCCATCATTCTGAGCCTGTATGGGAAGAGCAGAGGCCTTGGGGTTTATGCTTAACCGTGGTTGAGCCCTCCCCTCCGCAATTAATAGCAGCCTGAGTTGGAGGAGTCGCTTCATCTTTCTGAGCCCCAGTCTCTTTGTTAGTATGGATCTGGGATTTCTGTTCCATGACTGGGTGCAGGAAGGTTAAGTAAGAAGGTGGACAGGACCACCACAGCCATCTAGCTTGCTTACCATACGGCAGGCGGTCAGACTCCTTGTTCACTTTACTCACGAACATGGCACACACGTTTTTATAGGCTGGGCTATTCTGTGTGTGGTGGGGATGGCTGAGGTGGACCTGGAAGAGGCATCTGTGGGACATTGGTCTAAGAAGGATTGAGAATCATTTGTTGATTACAATGTGTTTGAGTTTCTGTGGAAAGGCAGCACAGGCACAAGGAAACAGCCCCAGGCCCTGAGCACTTACATACCAGGAGATCTTCCTGGCCATGATGTTCAGTGGGGCAGAGGACTCCCAGAACCCGACCTGTCGTGAGAACCCCAGTCCCTTGCAGAATCTTACAGGCTACATTAAATCACATGGAAGCTTTGTCTTCTGGGCACAGGTAGCTGTTGAAACGGGTTTTTACACAAAAGAAAAGCATGGTTGGATTTGCACTCCCTCTTCTGTGTTTCCACGGTCTCATTGACACTCTTTGCTGGACTAGATGACTCCTCCAGGGCAGGATCCTGCCTTTTTTTTTTTTTTTTTTTTTTAATGTTTTATTTATTTCTAGGAGTGAGAGAGAGACAGCGTGAGCAGGGAGGGTCAGAGAGAGAGGGAGTCACAGACTCCTGAAACAGGCTCCAGGCTCTGAGCTGGCAGTCAGCACAGAGCCCGACGCGGGGCTCGAACCCACGAACCGCGAGATCATGACCTAAGCGAAAGTCGGACGCTTAACCGACTAAGCCACCCAGGCGCCCCAGGATCCTGCCTTTTTCATTAAATGTGAGGCGTAACAGATTGGCAAAGTATGGACTTTGGAGTTCCACACTTGGCTTAATCTCTTATGCCACTTACTATTGGATAACCTGAGTTACATAAACTCTTTGAACCTCAGTTTCCTCATCTGCTGAAAAGGGTGGTCATTTCTACCTTAAAGGGTTGCCATTTTGTGAGGTACTTATATAGTATGTATAACTTAGTATTAGCAGCTGAAGGTATTCATTAAGGAAGGAGTCTTGAGGCCCCCGGGGTATGACTGGAGATTGGATTTCTTGAAGTCCTAGGCCATTTACACAGGAATCAAGAGAAATACCAGCTTGAATGGCTTGTCTTTTTTTTTTTTTTTTAACGTTTATTAGAGAGAGAGAGAAAGCATGCACATAGGAATGGGGGAGGGGCAGAGAGAGAGAGAGAATCCAAAGCAGGCTCCAGGCTCTGAGCTATCAGCACAGGGACCGAAGCAGGGCTTGAATTCATGAACCATGAGATCATGATCTGAGAGCTGAAGCTGGCCATTTAACCAACTGAGCGACCCAGGCACCCCATTTGTCAGCTTTTAAACAGGCACATTTCATTGTTCTTCAGATTTTTTGCCATTTCTCATTAGCCTGCTTTATCCTTTGGCTGATGGAATTTTCCTAGTGGTTTTATTTGCTACTTTTAGAGAAAATATGGACTGTTTACGTGCAGGCCAAGGCCATTTTCCCTTGGCAAATGGTTTTCAGGATGCAACCCTAGTCTAACAGGGAGCATGAGTGAAAGGAGCATGGGACCTATTCATGTGACATGTGGAGAAACCACAGCCCTGTAGGGGGGCAGTTACATGTCTCTGAGGGCCCACCAGAGATAGCTGTGTCTGGAACTCAGGGACATGGGGGGCATGTGTGTGTGGGTACACATGTGTCTAAGGCTTGTGCTGTCCAGGCCAAGGCAAAGCTGGGCAGCTTCCTTGTTTAAGTCTGTGCTGAACCTTCTTTCTGGCTTTGATAACCATCTGAGATGTATAGTAAAGATACTCCCTGGTGGAAACAGGGGAGACAGTAACGGGAACAAAACCTGGGTGAGAGTACGGAGATGTGCTTTTGACTCCTATTCTACTGCTAATTCATCTTGGTCAAATTGCTTGCCCTGGCTGAATCCAGGAACAAATGATCTCTACAGCCTTAAGAAGCCAGGAAGCATAGATAGACAATGACATTGACTTAACCAAATGGTCAGACTCTGAATTTGTCCTGATAATGAGTTCTGTCTTTCTTTTAGTTGTGTTGTGTTTCCTATGATAGAGAATGCTATAGTAATCATCTTTAGTCATGAGGATTTTTGCTTTATTGAATATATTTCCAGAAGGAAATTACTGGGTCATAGGACAGGCACACCATTATGGCTGTGCTAGGGGTTGCCATGTTGTTTTTCAGAAGCAGTGTGCTTTTCAGAAGCAGTGTATCATTTTACAGTTGTCAGCTATGTGTGAGAAAGCATTTTAACCCCAACTGATCCTGTATTTAGTATAATAATTATTTATTGTTCTTAGAATTTAATTATCATAAAATGATATTTTAAAGCTGCTTTATAATAATTAGAGGTGCTGTTTTCTGGGTGTCCGCTCTGTTTAATGTTGTGCTAGGTGTTTACATATTTTATTTCATTTACTCCTCACAGTGAACCTATCAGGCAGGCACCATAGCTCACCTAAGTCTGTGAGCTGGGGTTTGAACCTAAAGCAGTATGGCCTCAAAACACATTCCCCATGTGGGTGTCTCTGTGTGCTTTGATGTGTTGGGGGAGGAGGTGACACAGTGTGAACTTTTGCTTGTGTGCTTTGCTGCATTTTGAAGTATGTGAATTTTGTATAGTTTTCTTAGAAAATTGAATGTGCTCTTTATGTAGAAGAGATTATTAACCCTATGTTATAGTGAAAGCATCAACTGAGGTGCGTCTGTTACAATTAGGGAGAAGACTCAAGTGAATTTGAGGATATTCTGTGTCTAGGCTCTCTGAAACCCTGTTTTCTCCCCCATGCAGCGGCCCTCCAGGCACTGAAGCGCAAGAAGAGGTATGAAAAGCAGCTGGCGCAGATCGATGGCACACTATCCACCATTGAGTTTCAACGAGAGGCCCTGGAGAACGCCAATACCAACACTGAGGTGCTCAAGAACATGGGCTATGCTGCCAAGGCCATGAAGGCTGCCCATGACAACATGTACGTGATCACCCACTGGTGGAGGGGTTGGGGGCACTGTGTGTCAGGGCAGTGCTGGCCCTGGAATACCTCAATCCCCAGGACCTGGCCTGGGCAACCCCTTAACTTACCCATTCAAACATGTGAATTTGTCTTAATTTGCATTCCTTTTTGGAACTCCTAAAATGGATTATATACCCTGTTGCCTATAGAAGCAGATCACATGGAATGAAACAGTATTTCTACGTAATTCAGGGTTATTGTGGTAAGCAGAGTTTCTAGCCAGAAAGGTCCTTAGAAAGTCCTCTTGTCCAGGCCTCTGAGTATCAAAGTGGGGAAGCTGTGTCCCAGAGAGGGGAGGTGACTTGCCCTGGGTTATGTATGAGCTTAGATAGAACTGGAATTAGAATCAGTGTCCATGGGTTTTTCCTGATGCTGCCAGAGGTTCTGAAAAACATGGTGCTTCCAAGGGCTTTGGATCTCTCTGTTCTTATGTCTGCTTTTGATGGAATCTTCTGGCTTCCTCCTTGTTCTCAGTCTTTGGCTGTCATATTAACAATGTTCTTGGGGTGCCTAGCTGACTCAGTCAGTGACTCTTGATCTCTGGGTTGTGAGTTTGAGCCCCATGTTGGGTGTAAAGATTACTTTAGAAAATATATCTGTAAAAACAATGTTCTTGACCTCAGCAATCCTTCCCTATGTGGCTACTTCTCACATACAGTGGCCTAAGAAACTAGATAACCAATCTTGTTACAGTTGTAATTAAAGACCAGAGTAACACTAGACTCCAAATGAGAGCCTATCCCATGAATAAAATTCTGTATTTGTTGTAGTGCTTGGACTTGGAGCATATATTTAGGGAGTATTTGAGGCCCTTTTTTACTTCCTTGGAGGTACTCAGCCACGTCCCAGAACAGGGTTTGGCAAAATGCAGTCAATGGGCCTGCCACCTATTTTAGTAAATAGAGTTTTATTGAAACACAGTTGTGCCCATTACTTTACATACTGTCTATGGCTGCTTTTGTGCAATACAGCAGGGTTGAGTGTTTGTGACAGAGTTTGTATGGCCCACAAATTCTAAGATATTTGCTATTTGGTCCTTTATGGAGAAAGTTTGCTGATCTCTGCTCTAGAAATGTGAGGTTGCAGGAAAAGTAGCCTTTAAATAAGTGAAGTATTGGGGCACCTGGGTGGCTCAGTTGGTTAAGCGTCTGACTTCGGCTCAGGTCATGATCTCATGGTTTTTGAGTTTGAGCCCCACATTGGGCTGTGTGCTGATGGCTCAGAACCTGGAGCCTGCTTTGGATTCTGTGTCTCCCTCTCTCTCTGCCCCTTCCTGATTTGCGTTCTGTCTCTCTCACTCAAAAATAAATAAAACATTGAAAAAAAAAATAAGCGAAGTATTATCAGAGGTTGCATGTTCATTGGACCAGGCTTCCTGAGTGAGGTCCATATCTGCTTCATTTCTATGTTCTCCAAGATGCCTAGCATAGAGCCCATCTTCGTAAACCACTCTGCACGCTTTGAAATATATGTATGTTTGTTATATTGATTAATTGTATGTTTATAAGATTCATAGTATATAGAAAATAATTCTGTATGTTTGCCTTTCTTTTGGAGCCTAGTGGAGGCTCATAAGTGGAGTTGAGTAGATGGGTAGGAACTGTCAAGTGGCACAGCTATATTTTATGATTTGGGATTTTATCTCCCCCTGTGTGAAGTTAGAATTGCCCTTGAGCTTGAAGAAGAGCTTATTGGCCTAGGAGTTAAAGTCCTGTAGTCTCGTTTGACGTGTTTATTACTAGCTTACATGAGAGATCATGAATGTGGCATCTAACTTTGCTAAGCCTTATTTCCTTAGGGTTTTAGAGTGCATGATGTCTAAGAACGCTTCCATCCTCTTGATTCTGTGCTACTCTGTTTTAAAAGGGGGAGGAAGACAATAAAGACAAAGAAGTAATTCCTCATAGGGAATAATTATAGGGGGTACAGAGGGTAGCGCTAGGAAGTAGATTGTGTGCAGCGGGGTTTCTGTTCCTGCCTCATAGGCCCTCTTCACACAGGCTGAATGTCTAATATGACATCTGTCCATCTCGTTTGAAGGGACATCGATAAAGTTGATGAGTTAATGCAGGACATTGCTGACCAGCAAGAACTTGCAGAAGAGATTTCCACAGCTATTTCAAAACCTGTAGGATTTGGAGAAGAGTTTGATGAGGTGAGTGGTTCCATGCAGTTCACACGAGCTCCCCCAATGACACCCGAGCCACCTTTCGATGTGCTGTTGGGTGTTCTCTAGTAGGGTGTGTGTGTTTTGGAAGTTACCGCTTCTCATCCCTCCAGAGACTTGAACATAAACGGGGCATGGTATTAACTCTCCCTAATTCTGAACTTTGAGAGACGCTTTCACTCTTTGGTGTAGACGTTTAGGTTGAGGAAAGGAACCTTCATAGGGGCTCCTCAGCAGGCTTCAGGTCAATAACTGGTTTTAGTAAATAATTACCTTACACGTTTTGTGGTGGACTCGAGGCTCAGAGCTGTGGCAGCTGAGGTGACCATTCCCTGGAGAAGGTTACAGGATTTGCCCTCAGGCAACTCTTGATTTGAGGTAATGATAAAGCCAAGGAAGGAGCATTTATATCTGATCCCTGAGGGATAGGTCTGGAACTTGGCCACCTGCCGGTTTCTGCTGTAGCAATTGGGATCTTAAGTCTCTTAGGTTTTTAAAATACGATAATAGGCCCTGTTGAAAGTATTTCATTCTGTGTTAGATTTGAGGCCACTGAAGGTGACGTCCTCTCCCCTCTTTGTACTTTCTGATTCCCGCTGGGTGGCTGACACTTCAGCCTGTGGCTCATCACCTGTGGCTCCTAGCACGAGGGTTTTCATGTTATCAGACTGAAATTGGATGGACTAGTCAAGTTAATTTCAATTCAGCAAATATTCCTGAACATTCATTGAGTGTGTCTAGTTCTGAGATAAAGCAATAGGAATGAAAATATACAGTCCCTTCTCTCAAAATGCTGACAGCTAGTGCAGGACACTGGATACAGACTCCATAACGGCTCACTAGTGTGTTAGTTAGGTTCACCAGTAGAACCGTGTTTAGGGTTTGAGTCACAAAGTGTGGACCTGGAGTTCATCTCTCTTCTGCCCTTTTTAGAAGGGGTGTGTGTTCCCTGAGCCATCAGGAAAGAGGTGCTGCTGCAGGGGCTAGGATTCCCAGGGACATCTCTCTCACTCTTGTGTTTCTTTTTACCAGGATGAGCTCATGGCAGAATTAGAAGAACTAGAACAGGAGGAACTAGACAAGAATTTGCTGGAAATCAGTGGACCCGAAACAGTCCCTCTACCGAATGTTCCCTCTATAACCTTACCATCAAAACCCAGTGAGTACTTTTTACCCAGTCATGACATACCCCTGCTGCCGTGTGGTGGCCTCAGTTTGGGTCCTGAGTTTGCCCAGGATTGAGAACCACATAAGATCTGTTCTGATGGCCACAGAGACATCACCTATGTTTTCCTAGTTTTTCTCTAGAACAGGGTTTCTTAACCTTGGCACCATTGACACAATCAGGTAATTCTTTGGGTTGGGGGAAAGGGGTTGTTTTATGCACTATGGATGTTTACGCAGCATCCCTGGGCTCTATCCTTGCCAAGGTTTTACAACCAGAAATGTCTCAATACTGCCTTTGTCCCCTGCAGAGTATGGGGGGGATCATCCCCAGTTGAGAACCATTATTCCAGAATTCTTTTTCCTATGTCACCAAACAAAAGAAAGTTCTAGGCATTGGGAGAGGATGTGAGAGTTTAATTCCAGGACAGCTCTTACTCCATCTAATATCCGGTTCTGTGCACACCTATAAAAACTTAGGGCCTCAGAGGCAGCCACTGTGGGAAAGAAACTTCCCCCTCCCTCCTCAACTTTTTACCCTTGAATAGAAGTATTCCACACCAGACTTCTAGAAAAGATATAGCAGTTTGCTTTGGCACGGAGGGAGAGCCCAGGGAGCAGTGATCCAGGCTGCTCTCCTCTTACCCTCCCTCATGACGTGAGGAAATGGTCCCTCAGTTGAGTCAGCAGCCTGTGGTGGATTCAGGCAGAGGGCGTCCACACACTGTTTAAGGGGCACTTGTGGGTGTGGAGAGGTGATTGTGGATGCGGAGGGGGAGTGCTGGCAAGGATTAGATCTCTGGGGTTCTTCCTTGAATGCTCTGGGACTGAAGCCTCGCCTGAATTCTGACGGACTCTCAGTGTAGAACCCTGCTTGTTTGGCCTGGCCCCAGTGCTGGTAGAGGGGAGGTGCTGGGAACCGGTATGCCTGTTATCAGGAGTTTTATGCTGCAGCTTTCGGGCTCAGAGAAATGGTCTGCTGATAGCCTGGCCGTGAGACTGGGTGCAAGGGCAGGGCTGTTTTGCAGACACGATGTGGCACAGCCCCGGCACCCAGCCAGAATGTGTTGAGAGCACTGTAACCAGCTTCTGAGTAGCCCTTTCTCTCTTCACACAGCCAAGAAGAAGGAAGAGGAAGAGGATGACATGAAGGAATTGGAGAACTGGGCTGGATCCATTTAACTGGTCCAGTGCGGGCTGGGCCCAGACAGACTCTGGTGGCCTGTTCAGCGGGCAGGCGTTTGCGTGTGCGGGGCAGGCAGGACATGGTGCAGGCAGGTTCCATCGCTCCTGAATCTCCCTCCAAAGCAGTAGGGCTGCATCACTGCTCACTCTCTGCATAGCATGGTCTGCACCCAGCGGGATGGGGAGGGGGGTGGGGGGTGGGGATGGGTGGGTGGGAGGTGCCTGCTGTTTATAATGTTGAATTTCTGTAAAATAAACTGTATTTGCAAATCCAACATTGAGCTTCTGGACTATGCTAACTCCACTGCTGAACCTCAATGGAAAGGGTCGACCATTTGCAGTTGAAATGATCTGAAAATGTAGCCTCTGTCCTTTTAAGTCCGTTGACTCGTCGCACATCTCTTTGTGAGACTTGTTTGGTACTGGCAGAAGAGTCGTTTTTTAAAGCCATAGGCTTTTCCTTGTCCTTAGCTGTAATAATGCATCTGATTTGGGTTCTTTGAGAGCTGTATTTCTGTCTATCACTTGTATACTGGCCCCTGTGTTTACCACTCTACCCACCCCTCACTCGTACTCCCCTGGTCTTTTGGAGTTTGTGACACTGATTTGAAATGGATGGTGTTCTTGAGAGCAAGTGAGATTGTAGAGTTAAATTCCAGCTATATACATTTTTCTAACATAGCTCTAAGGTCCTTGTTGCTGTTTGTGATAATTGATAGATAACTCATTGGAAACATGTGCATACATTTATATTCAGATGAAATTATGGTTTGCACTGTCTATTAAATATCTCAATTAATTTTCATACTTTGCTGTTGTGTTCAATCGATCTGTCATTTGCTTTGGGAGTTGACTCTTTCAAGGCTAGCACGGTATCCAATGGAGCCTGTGGAAACATATACAAGACTTGAACATGACGTGCATCAACAGTTGGAACCAAAGAACAGACTACATCTTACAGGAAATGCGTTTCAGTTCTGGATGCCATGGATCCGTGGCCTTCATCTTACTCCGGGATCGTCTGGGCACAGCTCAGGAGTGAGTGGTTCTTGTGTAGTTCTATGCCCTTCCCTAGTTCTAGTGTCCATGCCAGCAGGACAGCAGAGCCTCCACCTTTTGGAAACCATGGTCTTCCCACTGACTAGTCCTACCTGGTGCGTTGGTTTATTGAATGAATCTGGTACATTGGTGCGCTGAAGAAAATGGCCTTTCCCATGGAGAGAAAGTATAGGGCAGTGACTAAGGATCTAGGACACAGGTGGTAGCCTCAGGCCTGCTGTGACTCACCATGTGACCCTGGCCTGGCCTCTTCCATTCTCTCTACCTTACTTTAGTCGTATACCCCCTAGAGAATCTGACAGACACTATAGACCTTCTTCAGAAAAGTGGACCTGGGGCTCCTGGGAGGCTCAGTCCGTTAAGCGTCCGACTCTTGATTTCAGCTCAGGTCATGATCTCACAGCTCAGAAGTTTGAGCCCCACATCAGGCCTCATGCTGACAGTTCAGAGCTTGCTTGGGATTCTCTCTCTCCCTCTCTCTGCCCCTCCGCCTCTCTCTCTCTCAAAAATAAATAAAATAAACTTTTAAAAAAAGTGGACCTATATATGCATGTTTGTTCTTAATTCTAAATACCAGTTGGCAGAATCTGAAAGGATCCCTTCTCTAAACCTCTTAACATTAAAATCAACCTGAGTTAACAAACACTGCCATTGCTTTCTGGGTACGGTAGGGCAAGTTGCCCACTTACTCTGGATTTCATTTTCCCATCTGTGAAACAAGGGAGTGGGACCAGATCATCAGAGGTCCTACCTGTGAAGTTGCTGATGCCCTGTGCCTCCCTCCTCATTTCTCATCTTCCCTGGCTGCCACACTTAGGATTGAGACTTGACCATAGTGGCTTGAAAATTCATGACTTGTATGGAGGATGGGTCCGGCTATTCTCAGAAGTTCTTTCTTTCCACCACAAGAAGAATCTAGTGGCAACACCTGCTGGCAGCTTCCACCTTCTCAGCCTGTAGCTGGCATAGCTTCTGGGTGTCATTGGTATGGGAAATCCAGAGTGGACATTCGTAAGCTTCTCATTAGTTGCCTCAGGGGCTTCTCACCCCACGTCTTGATTAAGGGAACTCAACAGACCTAACCATCCAGCTCTGGCAGGCCCAAAATCAGGTCCAGGGCAGTGCCTGGGACTCTCCTGAGAAATAGGTGTTTGTTCCTCTTAGATATGGGCCTTGTGGCAGCCTGTGAGATAGTGTTCAGTAATGCTCAGTCTCTTTCCTGCTGTCAGGAGGTTCTCAGTCCTACAATGTCAGGATTCATTGGCTACAAGCTACAGATGACTCCAGTGACTGATTGGTGTAAACCTTAGAGTCATCTACTTACCGTTCAAAACTTAACAAATATTTACTGAGCACCTACTGTGTGCCAGACACTGTTCAAGGCAGGGGGAGTACATGCAACAAAGTCGCTGCCCTCAAGATAGTTAGACTCTAGTAGTTTGAAGACAAGAAGTCTTGGGGTGGTGGAGGGCTGGATGGAAGTGGGGAGGGCACCCGGGGAGTCTAGGTTGAAGGCAGTGGCTCAACCACATCCTCAAGAACCAGGATTGTTGCACCCTTCTCTGCCACCCTCCATAATTAGCCTGCTACCTGTTATTGGGCTTGCTACCTCTTGGTCGTTAGATGGCCTTTCATCACACACTCAGTATCTAGAAGGAGGATCAGCACTAGCCAGATTTTCTTTTGCATCGGCCCATGTTAATAGGAGGCAGACCTTTCCCAGATGACTCCACACAAACTATCCCTGTATCTCCTGGGCCACAACTGTTGCATGGTCATTTCTTGTAAAGGAGTCTGGGAAAGTGGGGACTGTACAAAAGGGTCCAATCAGGATTCTCCCCTCCGGCTGGGGGTGGAGCCTCCCTTCTCTGAGCCCATTATTGTCTGTTAGGAAGGAAGAAAAGGGGATGGTTGCTGAATTAGGTGGCACCAAATATCTACCAGGCAGACCCCAAAAGGCAGATGTGAGATTAGCACTATCAATTTCTTCTAAAAAGCAGATCCGATCATGATGTATTCCTTTCAAACCCTTTAATCTGCCTCTACTCTCTTCTGTGGGTGGAAAACTAAAGTGCATTGGAATTGCCCAGGGAGCTGGTTAAAAATTCACTGTCCTGGGCCCCAGCCCTGATCTGGGTGGGGATCCAAGAATTTGCATTTTAACAAACTCCTTTGGTGATTCTGATGTAGGGCTGCTGGGACTACACTTTGGAACACTAAGGTGGATAGGATCAAGACCTCAGAATGGTTCACATGATCTTTCCATGACCTGGCCCCCATTTTCACCTCTCCCCATGTGTTTTCCATACTATTATGCAGAATTTCCTGTCTCCTAGAATATGTGCTTTCTGCCCCCCAGCCTTTACATGGGCTCTGGTCCCATGGCCTTCCTTTCCTGGGCACAGCTTGTCTCGTTCCCGCAGGCATTTGCCACTTCATCCTCTCCTTCCCACTTCCCCCTCTTGTTATGATTCCCCACTCTCTTACCAGACAGTGAGGTCATCGCATTGCCTGGCCCCTAGATCTGCTTGGCACAGATCAGTCCTCAAGGATGTTTGTGTGAAAGTGTGTATGGTCAGAGGGGAATGTGCTGGTAACTGGGTGTGGCAGGAGGAAGTGGAATTTGAGCTTGGGCTTGAAGGAGTAAATTTTTTAATTTACTTTTAGAGAGAGAGTGCCTGCACACTTGGGGGAGGAGCAGAGAGAGAATCCCAAGCAAGCTCCATGCTGTCAGTGCAGAACCTGACACAGGGCTTGATCCCACAATCCCATTAAACCATGAGATCATGACCTGAGCTGAAATCAGGAATGGACGCTTAACTGACTAAGCCACCCAGGTGTCCCAGGAGTGGATTTTTTATCTGTGCCTGTGACAGATGGAACATTCTAAGACCAAGGGAACCTTGTGGGGTTAGACAGGACAGGGAAGTGAGGGCTGCCTCAGAAGGATTTGACTGGGGGAAGGGCTTGCTTGAGAAGAGGTAGAATGTTGGGGTAGGTTGGGGCTAGACTGGGATCTTGAGCATGACACTTAGGGATCTACACAGTCATCAAAAATCAGGCAGGGGTACACCTGGGTGACTGAGTCAGTTAAGCGTTCTATTCTATGCTCAGGCCTCAAGCTCTGTGCTGGTAGCACAGAGACTGCCTGGGATTCTCACTCCCTCTCTGCCCCTGCCCTGCTGGCATGCATGCTCTCTTTCTCTCAATAAACTTAGAAAAAGAATCAAGCAGGGAAGGGAGGGAGGAAGACAGATAGGAAGGAGGGGAGGGGAAAGAAAAAATGAGCTGCTCAAGCAATAGTTTGGGGATGAGAGGAATGGTAGAGAAAAAGCTTTTTAGGCTCCCTCCCATTTCCCTCAGTGAAGTGTGGGTGGCATTTTTAAAGTTTATTTTTTTACTTTTTGAGAGAGAGCTAGCATGTGCAAGTGGAGGAGGGGCAGAGAGAATCCCAACTTGGGGCTCAAACTCACTAATGGTGACTGAGCCAAAATCAAGAGTCAGATGCTTAACCAACAGAGCCACCCAGGCGCCTCAAGGGTGGAAAGTTCAGAAATAGCAGTACCACAGGGTACAATCCTTTGTCTTTTAAGTGCAGACTAGATAGTGGGCTGGTGTGTGGGCAGCAGCGGGCCAAGATGTAGATGCCAAGGGCACAGGGCTCTGGGGTCTGGCATACGAGATTCAGATCCTGCTTCTGCAGCAGAAAGACCGTGTGAGCCTAATGAGGTGACTCCATTGCCTTAGCCTGTTTCCTCATCTGTAGAGTGTAGGTAATAACACATCTGTCTGTTTTGGTTTTCTAGTGCTGCCATAACAAAAGACCACAAACCAGCTGCCTTAAAACAGAAGTCTAGTCTCTCACAGTTTAAGTGGTCTGAAGTCCAAAATCAGCAGGGCCACACTGCCCCCAGAGGCCCTAGGGAGGATCCTTTCTCGCCTTTTCCAATTTCAGGTAGCTCCTAGCAGTTTTTGACTTGTAGCTGTATACCACTCCAGTCTGTGCCCCATCTTCTGATGGCCTTCTTGCCTGTGTCTCTGTTGTCCTTTCCTATCTCTTATAGGACACTTGTCATTGTTAAGGCCACCCTAATTCAATATGATCTCATCTGGATCCTTACCTGAATTACATCTGCACAGACCCTATTTCCAAATAAGGTCCCATTGTAATACTCTGGTTTCTCTTCAGATGGTATAAATCTTTTGTCTTTTACAAATAAGGTCCCATTGTGAAGCTCCAGGTGGACATGAATTTTAGGGAACACTTCAACCCATGAAGCTGCCTCATACTGCTGTGAGGTCATGGCCTGTAAAGCACACATCAAGGTTTAGAGAGCTCTGTGAAGTAGAGGTGGGAAGCACAGGTATTAGGAGCCAGCCCCACTTACTAGATATGAGAACAGAGTCTATAGGGAAACATTGGGTCCCACTGCTAATAAGTGACAGAAAGAAGCAGATTAATTTCTAGTTCTGTGAAGGTCATTCAATTAGCCATCTTTGTGCCAGCTCACGGTTTGGTGGGAAAAGCAGGCCATCATCCTCTTCATCATCATTGCCACCACAGGCTGGGTAATCAATGTAGTGAAACCCATTGAGAAGAGGGTACCTGCCCCAGAAGGGCTTGTGAGAGGAAGCACTGCATTAGCCAAGATCAAGGGGTGTTGAGGACTCAGCAAGGGAGACGGTGTGAAAGACGGGGAGTTACGATAGTTTGCAAAAGCATGTGCAAAGGCCTGGAGGCCACCCTGGGCTTCCCTGTGGGCCTGAGCTGGTCAAGGACAAAGTCGGTAGACCTTCAGTTAACTATTTATGAAATGAACTATAGATGGGAAACAGAAGCGCCAAGGTACTTCAAGTCCCATAGCAAATACTGCAGAGCTAAGATGTGAACTGAACTCCCCTGTCTCCCTACCCAGGTCTCTTCCTGTCTGCCCTGGGTACCCTGTCCTGGAGAAACAGCTTCCTTCCTTCCTGCTAAGCTGCGTTCTGGCCTTGCTCAGACAACAGAGGAGTCAGGTGGAGCTAGGATAGAAGCACAGAGCTTTGGGGTCCACAGCCAAGGCTCTGCACCAATCCCAGGCTAGGCTTTCCAGGAGGCTCTGGCTAAACCGGGCCCAAATTCGCACAGGGCAACTCTGGGCTGGAGCAGAGGGAAAAGGTCTCCCCTTTCAAAGCAGAAATGTGTTCTCTTGCTCAGTGATGTTACATCCCTGGACTTGTTCGTTTCCAGTAAGAACAACAGCCCTAAAAAAAATGGCAAATATTTTTAATTTTTTTTTTTAAGAATGGCAAATATTAAGGAGATATTTACGAAGAACAAGTACTTCATCTGCTTCATTTTATTTTATCTGCACAAGAACGATGTCAGAGCAGGGCCAAATATTGTCCTATTTTACAGGTAAAAAAACCTAGGCTCCTTGGGATAAAGTGACTTGCCCAAAGTCACAGAGCCGAGGATCATTAGAGCCAAAAGAATCCAAACCCCTACACTCCCAGGCCCTGCATCCATCCCTTCCTTCCCTGCCACAGTGGTGGGGGGAGGAGGCAGTTCACAGAATCTCTTCCCTGTGTCCCTCAGAAGGTGCCATATGACCAAATGCTCGGGTCCAAAGAGGAGGCCAACTCTCTCAGGAATCTTCCTCTGAGAGCAAAAAGGCCAGAGGCCACAGGATCTAGAATCATCCAGTGTGACCAGGAGTGGAGTGGTGGTGTCAGAAGCATGCAGTGGGGTCAGGCTCCTAGCTCCTTCCAAGAGGCTTTCAAAGGTGCGACCCCGTGGGCTGGTTTGCCCTCCCCACCCTGAGGCCCTACCCATTTCCCCCCAGACCATCTCACTGATCCTACCTCTGTTTCCTTCTCTCCTTCCTCAGCCTGGGCGGCTATGTGGGGGACACTTGGTTCCCTCTCAGAAGGTATGGACACAGGTACAATGGTACGTAACAATGGCAGTTCTGCTTATCTATTCTTACGTAACAAACCACTCTGAAACTTAGTTGTGAAAAGCAACTATTTCATTATGCTCACAGATTCTGTGGTCAGAAATTTGGAAAGGGCCCCGTGGAAACCACTTGTCTCTGTTCCAGGAAAACTGGGGCCTCCGCTGCAAAGACCTGAAGGCTGGTGATTACTTCAGTGGCTGGAATCATCTGGAGACCTCTTCAGTTCTTTGGTATATGGGGTGGCTGATGCTGGTTATTGGCCAGGACCTCCTCTGGGATGGTCAGCAGGGGCACAGGCCCTCTCCGTGTGGCTTGGGCTTCTTCCCGGCTCATTCCCAGGAATGAGGCCCCGACATTCCTGAGCCTCAATGTAGTCCAAGCTCAGGGCTCTGAACGGGATTGTCCCAGCCAGCTTCCCGGAAGGTGCATTAATTACCTTTAGGACTTTGCCTTAGAGGTCACAGGCACTGCATTTTACTGCTTATTAGTTGCAGACCCACCCAGGTTCAAGGGGAGGGGAATAGACTCCACCTCTTGATGAGAGCATTGCTAGTTCTAAAAGAACTTGGAGGACAGGAGGTATCATCAGGCCTATCTCTGAAAGACACAATCTGCCGTGAAAGCTAACAGAGACTGTTTACATCTGCCATGTGCCAGAAATTGAATTAACTCATCTAGTCTCCAAACCCCATCCAGAGAATTCTTTTTAGTACATGTTACATCTGTCTGTCTGTCTATCTATCTATCTATCTATCTATCTATCTATCTACCTAGATATCTAGATATAGATATATGTATTTTTGTCCCTCTCTTTTTTTAAATTTTTATGTTTATTTATTTTTGAGAGACAGAGAGAGACAGAGCATGAGTCAGGGAGGGACAGAGAGAGAGGGAGACACAGAATCCGAAGCAGGCTACAGGCTCTGAGCTGTGAGCACAGAGCCCGATGTGGGGCTCAAACCCACAAACTGTGAGATCATGACCTGAGCCAAAATTGGACGCTTAACCGACTGAGCTACCCAGGTGCCCCAATATGTCCCTCTCTCTATGTATATTATATGTAATATAAATACATATATTTATAAATTATATATATACCACTATACTAATATATCATATACATAATATATATACAACACCTTGAGGTTTTTTTTTTTTTATGTTTGTTTCTTCTTCTGAGAGAGAGGCAGAGAGAATATCCCCAAGCAGGGAATCTGTGCTGTTAGTACAGAGCTCCATGCCAGGTTCCATCCCACTAACTGTGAGATCATGACCTGAGCTGAGAGCAAGAATTGGACACTCAACCATCTGAGCCACCCAGGTGCCCCAACACCTTGAGGTTTTAAAAGGCTAAGATAAGGGGCACCTGGGTGGCTTAGTTGAGCATCCAACTTTGGCTCAGGTCACAGTTTGTAAGTTCGAGCCCCACATCAGGCTCACTGCTGTTAGTGCAGAGCTCTCTTCAGATCCTCTGTTTCCTTTCTCTCTGCCCCTCTACCACTTGCATCCTCTTTCTCTCAAAAATAAATAAACATTAAAAATAATAATAATTAGGGACACCTGGGTGGCTCAGTTGGTTAAATATCTGACTTCAGCCCAGGTCATTAATCTCACAGTTCGTGAGTTCGAGACATGAATCAGGCTCTGTGCTGACAGCTCAGAGCCTGGTGCCTGCTTCAGATTCTGTGTCTCCCTCTCTTTCTGCCCTTTCCTGGCTCATGCTCTGTCTCTCTCTCTCTCTCTCTCTCAAAAATGAATAAAAGTTTAAAAAATGTTAAAATAATAATAAAACATTTTTAAAAGCCTGGGATAAATCAGATAATCAGAAATTTCAATGTTTTCTTCCTGTATTTCAAGGTGGTTAAAAGAGTTACCTTTGAAATCTGTCCCTTCTCCTTCCTGTCCATTGCCACCACCTGGTCCAGGACACTTAAGTCTCAACTGAGCAACTTCTGCAGTGACCTCCATGGTCTCTTTGCCACTCACCTTGCCTCTCCAGGCCCCTATCCTTCATAGTAGCAGAGCCAGAGTAATCTTTCTAAAGAGCTGTCACTCCTGTTTAAAAGCTCAGTGGCTTCTACTGCCCTCTGGACAGAATAACAGCTTCCACTCTCAAGCCCAGATATGGCAGGCCCCTGCCTACTTTTCCAGCCTCCTTGAAGGCCTGTTCTTGCCCTGCTATTGACCAGAACATTCGCATCAGAATTTCTGGGGACTGATTCAACATGCAGATTCCTGCATAGATGAGAATTGCTTGCTGAGTGGGGCCCCGGAACTTGCATTTTAAACATGCTTCCACGTGATTCTCTTTCTCATTAAAGTCTGCGAATCCCACCTAGCCTTTGAGATAATCTCTTCTAGTGCAATACCTTCAACCCCCGTCTGCAGATGAGGAAACTGAGGCCTAAAAAGAATAACTTTCCCATAACTGTTCATTGCGGGAACTGAAGAGTTAACTCAAGTTAGACTTAAGGGGCAAATGTGCATGCAGAATCTTCAAGTGGCATTTTCCAAACTTGGGAAACGCTGCCACAGCTCCTTCCAGGTGCAGGGACAATGGGAAGCCGTGAGATGCTGTGCACGCCCCGGCCCCCTAAGGAGCCTGAGATCCTCTCTGCCGCCTCCTCCATGATTTGAGGGGCCGATGCAGCAATGTTCCCGAGGGCCTATAGGTGGCGCCATCTTCCAGGGAGTGAGCTCCCAGGCTCCGCGGGAAGCGCCGGAGGAGGACGGGCTTTTCCCGAGTGGTCCGCTCCCCTGGAGCGAGCGAGAGCCAAGAGCCGGTGGGAGCCTGGGCGGGGACAAGGGTGTATGTGCTTAGAATCCCTCCCCACCGTGCCATATCCCCCACCTGCCCAGCAGGGATCCTCCGCCGGGAGGCTGCTGGGAGAGGGATGGGTTGTGCGTTCCAGCTCCTTCGAGGGCCTGGGGGACGAGAGGAGAAGGGGGACGGGTCAACCTCGAGGTGGGGCCATTAGGACAATGGTAATAATGTCCTTGTGTCCAGAGCGCCCACGCCCATGCTGCTTGGGGCCATTGGAGGGGGAGGGGCTGGTGGTGTGTGCTCCTCCCTCAGCCTCTGGGAAGTCTCCCTGTTGGGGTTCCCTGCCCTTCCCCCCCAGAGCCAGACAAAGGAAGGCAACGCTGTGATGATACCTACCCCATGGGTTTGACCCCCACGGGGAAGGTGAGGGTGAGCCCTAGTCTGGGGACTTCAGTTGTTAGCCTGGAGCTGGGCCCCTAAGGCACAGGTCCCAGTGTGCTGTCCTGCTCTTTTCCCGAACTGCCACCCCCACACCTTTGCCAGTTTCTTTTTCCAATCCCCCCACAGTGTAGGGTCTTCATGCTTGGCCCTCCAGTCTCAGGCGCCCCCCAGAATCACCCAGCAGGTGGACCCAATAGGCCTAGGGAGGAAGACCCAGAAACTATTTTTAACACACTCTAAGGTGGGCCTTGGACCGGCTCTAGGAAACAGTGATGAGGAAATGTCTTCAGAAAAGAAAGACCCTGACTTGTACTATTTCCTGATCTCCACGGTGTAAATACTTCACACCATGGCCAATTTCAAGATACCCACAGGACAACCTAATTCCTCAAAATTGAACAATTGCCTCTCGGAGCTGGTGCAAGCCGGCTCCTGGACACTTGTGGGAAAAGATCTGTTTATGAGTGTTTAAGGAAGATCCTGTCCTGCTTTGGTTGGGACCTGCTATGTAATTTGTGGGAGCCAGTGCAAAATGAAAACACAGGGCCCCTTGTTCAAAAATTATTAAGAATTTCAAGATAGTGACAACAGGGTATTAAACCAAGCGGCCCAGGGTGCTTGATTTATTATGTACATCACTTTACAGATGAGAAAAGGGTGGCTCAGAGTGGGGAGTGATGTGGCCAAGGTCACATAGCAGGTGATTCACTCTGTCCGCCCACTCTGCCCTGGGCATACTGGGGCCACTCTGGCTGGAGCCATACGCCAGTTCTTTATGGGTGAGGGATGAAAGAGCAGTCAGGGCCTCACTCTGCTCCTGGTGGCCTGGCTGTACCCCTGGCCCTAGACAGTGCCCTGCTTCTTACCTGGGAGGTAGCATTTGAAGTGGCATTTGAGGGGTGGCCAGGTGGCTCAGTCGGTTAAGCATCCAACTTCGGCTCAGGTTATGATCTCACGATTTATTGGTTCAAGCCCTGCATCGGGCTCTATGCTGACAGCTCAGAGCCTGGAGCCTATTTCAGATTCTGTGTCTCCCTCTCTCTGACCCTCCCCTGCTCATGCTGGCTGTCTCTCTCTCTCTCTCTCTCTCTCTCTCTCTCAGAAATAAATAAAACATTAGAAAAAATTAAAAAAAAAAAAAGGCATTTGAGGCAGACAGACCTGAATTAAAATTCCAGCTCTGCCGGTGACCAGCTGTGTGACCCAGTATGTGGCTTTGTCTCTCTGGCCTCACTCCTCCACCTGAGCAAGGGGAGAAGAGATGTCGTCACCCATCTCCCTGGGTGGGGGTGCGCACATGGGAGGACAGGTTGCCATGACACCTGGTATGTCCTGAGTGCTCAGTAGAAAGTGGCTGTGAGGGATTTTCTTGATGTATTCATCCTAGGTCCATCTTATTTTATTTTATTTTTTAAAGTTTTATTGGTTATTTTAAATTTATTTTAAGAGGGGGCACAAGTGAGTGAGGGACAGAAAGAGAGAGAGAAGCAGAGCTTACCCAATGTGGGACTCGAACTCATGAACCATGGGATCATGACCAGAGCTGAAGTCAGATGCTTAACCAACTGAGTCACCCAGGCGCCCTGGGCCCATCTTAACGGCAGAAGAGTACGAGACCCCCAGGGGGTTCTCTTTCCTGTCCTTCCTCAGTAGGTCTCAGAATGGGATCCTGAGGGGGACCCACACCTCAGGACCGTCCTTTGCTGTGTATCTTCCCTGTTCTGCTCCTGATGAGGAAACTGATGGGGATGCAGCATGAAGAGGGTGAGCATGCTGGGTACTGGTGCTTGCTTTGCCACCACATGACACCCAGCGCCTTTCTGGGCCTCAGTTTCCCTGTCTCTACTGCGGGTCTCCTTTTGGAACCTGTGAAGTGTCAGAATAAAGAGCAAAGAAAGGGACGCCTGGGTGGCTTAGTCGGTTAAGCGTCCGACTTTCGCTTAGGTCATGATCTCGCGGTTCGTGGGTTCGAGCCCCGCGTCGGGCTCTGTGCTGACTGCCAGCTCGGAGCCTGGAGCCTGTTTCAGTCTGTGACTCCCTCTCTCTCTGACCCTCCCCTGCTCACGCTGTCTTCCTCTCTCCTAGAAATAAATAAAAAACATTAAAAAAAAAAAAAAAGAGCAAAGAAAAATTTGAGTCGCAGCTCTGTGCAGTCAGACCTCACATAAAAGAGGCGGTATGTTAATTTCCTGAGGCTGCTGCAACAAATAGCCAGAAATGGAGTGGCTTAAAACAATAGAAATTTATTCTCTCACATTTCGGGCCAGATGTCCAAACTCAGGATGTCAGCAGGGCCTCCTGGGGAGAGTGCTTCTTTGCCTAATTTGCCAGTGAGCCTTGGCGTTCCTTGGTGTGTAGACTCCAGCCTCTGCTCAGCCTTCCTATTATCTTCTCCTGTGTGTCCTCTGGTTTCTTATAAGGACACTTGTCATTGGATTGAGGGCCCACCTAGGTATCATCTTGAGATTCTTGGCTCATTCAGTTGAGCCTCCAATTTTGGCTCAGGTCATGATCTTGCGGTTTGTGAGTTCAAGCCCCTCATTGGACTCTGTGCTGACAACGTAGAGCCTGGAGCCTGCTTAGGATTCTGTGTCTCCCTCTCTCTCTGCCCTTCTCCTACTTGCGTACTGTCTTCTCTCTCTTACTCAAAAATAAACATTAAAAAAAAAAAATTAGGGGCACCCGGGTGGCTCAGTCAGTTAAGCATCTGACTTCAGTTCCGGGATGATCTCATGGTCCATGAGTTCGAGCTCCATGTCAAGCTCTGTGCTGACAACTCAAAGCCTGGAACTGTTTCGGATTCTATGTTTTCCTCTCTCTCTGCCCCTCCCCGGTTCACTATTTGTCTCTCTGTCTCTCTCAAAAATGAATAAGCATTAAAAAAAATTTTTTTTTAAGTTTTGAATTTAATTACATCTGCAAAGATCCTTTTTCTAAATAAGGTCACATTCAGAAGTTCCAGGGATTTGGATGGGACAGATCTTCTGGGGGGCCACCATTCAAGTCACTAGGGGGGTATCATAATTATCACAGCTCACAGGCATGCTGTCGGAGAAAGGGAGTGTGAGCAGGAATCTTCCAGGGATCTTAGACAGTGTTGTGTGCACTACATATTCAGAGAAAAAAACTGAGGCACAGGGAGGAAAAAGCCAGTGGGGGAGCCTCCCCTGGCAGTACTGAGACCCTTTCCAGTGGGTCTCATCTCCATGGATGGGTCAGGCGGGACCTCTCTGGTGCCAGCAGCCCTGAAACCTGCCTCTGGGCTGAGCCCTCTGGGTGAGTGGGCATCTTGACGTCCCCATTCTGGCAGAGCACTACCCAGAAACATATTTTATCCGTAAACGGGCCAATTAAGAAGGCAAATGTTTTCAAACAGGAGGATTTATTGGCACAGAATGTGCCATCCCTCTGAGCGGGAGGAGTGGGTGTGCGCACAGAGCCATCTGGAGGGGGACTGTTTATCATATTTATTTAGTTACAAGTTGCTGGTTTGGAACTGCCAGGGCTTCATTAGGTGTGAGCGTGGATCCCTGGGAGGGTGCACAGATTCGGGCGGCTCTGTGAACACACATGTGCCCGTTTGCCTGTGTTCGTGCAGACACACACGTCTTTGTGCCCAGGAGCATGTATCCACGTGCCTGCGTGTGTGTGTGTACACGTGTGTCTCTGTGCACGTGTCTGTGTGCATTCTTTGTAGGTGCGTGTGTGGCCGTATGTATGTCACAAATGCTTCGTGCTTTATCTGACTCACCTTCAACTTAAAAGCTGCCAATCACTCGGTCCTTAAAAGTCTCTCCCCTGGTGCATCCTATGTTACTTTCCACGTCTGATCTCTCTCTCTCTTTCTCTCTGTCTCATGTGTCTCTCTAGATAAGGGATTGATTACCCTTGGATCTCATGAATGAGAGAAGAGAGCTGACGGGGCTAAGCTTTTGACACAGACTTGTTTTGCATATTAAAGGCAAGGGAATTGTGTTGGCATCTACAAAGATATACACTTTCCTTGAAAAACAGCAATTCTGACTCTAGGCAACTACACTTTATGTGACAGAGGCATGGGACATAGTGCAAGTGCAATGATAATTGGCAACAGAACTACTTAGCCTTTGTTCTGTGAGACAGTAGGGAGTGGTGGGGACTGTGGAAAATGGATGCACGTGCCTGTCAGCGGGGCAACCACTTCTTAGCAATAGTTCTCTAATCCATGTTGTCAGATCTTCTGATTTTTCTAAGAGAAGCCAGAGATTTGTATTTTTAAGTGAGCATAATCTTTAATATTTTTTAAGTTTTTACTGATTTATTTTGAGAGAAGAAGCAAAGGAGGGGCAGAGAGAAAGGGAGAGAAAGAGAATCCCAAGCAGGTTCCAAGTACCGTGAGATCATGACCCCAGCCAAAATCAAGAGCAGAGCTCTAAACAGACTGAGCCCCCCAGGTGCCCCAAATGAGCGTAAGTTTTAAACGTTAGCTCAAAGCCTTTTATTTTTTATTTTTTAAATTTTTTAATCTTTTATTTATTTCTCAGAAAGAAAGAGACAGCATGAGCAGGGGAGGGTTGGAGAGAGAGGGAGACACAGAATCTGAAACAGGCTCCAGGCTCTGAGCTCACTGTCAGCACAGAGGGCTTGAACCCTCAAACCATGAGATCCTGACCTGAGCTAAAGTCAGACACTTAACCGACTGATCCACCCAGGCGCCCGGCTCAAAGCTTTTTAAAACACCGTGCAGGCCACACTGAACTTGTGCGCAGGACAGATGAAGTCCATGGCTGCTTGTTTGCAGCCTCCTGCCCTCACTGTCCTAGGTGAGCCCCTGTGCTCTGTGGCTTTAGGGATCATCACCAAACTGACAACTTACTGCTGTGCCTCTAAGTTGGGCCCAGACCCACGTCTGAGGCAGAGTCTCTCATCCTGGGCTCACACCCTTTAAGCACCATGAACTCGAGGTACCCAAGGTGCAATACAGCAGCTTTCCCCTGACCTGTGCCCCCCATGGGTACCCGGGACAGAGGCAGCCCCACCATCAGCCTTGGAGACTGGACTCTCCCATTCATCCTTGGGTCCTCTCCTCCCCTCAGCCTCCCTGGGCATCCGGTCACACCCATTCCTGCCGACTTTGTCTTCATGACACATGCCTCCGCCCTTCATCTCCTGACTTCTGGCTAGTGCTTCCCAGTCCCTTCCCCACTCAGCAAGGTCCGCCAAACTCTGTGACCAGACTCCTGCTCGCTCCTCCAGCCTCACCCTTTGTCTTCTCCTGCTGGCACTTCATGCTTCAGCAATACCAAACTACTTTTATTCTGTTTATTGCTTCCTGCCTTGGCACATGCCGTTCCCTCTTCACGGAATTCCTTTCCAGGGCTTCCTCCTTCCCCCAGCTAACTTCTCTCCATTCTTTGAGATCCCACAGGAAGCCCCTTCTGCAAAAGAGTGATAATAAATCTCACCTCATGAAGTTGCTCTCAGGATTCCATGAGATTGGGCCTCGCACAGTGCCTGGCACACAGGAAATGCCCAATTGATGTGCCTCCCTCTGTCTGTCTCCCCAGGCTGCCATTCCCTGCCTCAGGAGAACTGGGGGGCTTACATGAACCCTGAGGGATTAGACAGTTTGGCTCCTGCCCAGGTGAACTTTCCAGGCTCAGACACTGTATGATGGCAGCCATGGAGCTTCACCAGCATGTGAATTTTTCCAATCAACCATCTCCCATTAAATAGGCATTTTTATATTTTCATTGGACATACATTAGTCACGGAGAATTTTTACAGCCCATGTTTTAGAGTGTGGCGTTCTGGGCTGTAAAGATATAATCGGCTCTCATAAGAAACGGTTTCTCTGGCACTAAAGGGGAGACTGGTGTGGCGGCAGCGTGATTAGAACTCTAAGTGTCTAAAACGACTGTTGCGAGTCCCCAGAGCCACAACTCAATCAACCGTTCCAAACGGGAAACTCAACAGTGAGTGTTAAAAAGACAGGGGAATGATGAAAATGAAAAAAGAAAAACATTCAAGAGGAAATTGAATTTTGGAGTCATTGATGGAAGTTTTAAAAATGAACCGAAACAGCCCCCCAGAATGCATCTTCTCCACCCGGCTGAAACAGAGACGATTTGCTTTCTGGGATTCTGGAAGACTCTTTCAAAGTTTCTTCTTTCTTTTTTTCTCTCTCTCCATCCCTTCTTTCCTCCCTCTGTCCCTTTCTTTTTTCCCTGTATCTGTTTCCTGAGCACATACTATGTCAGGCACCCTATTAGGCACATTATTAACAATGAATAAGGCAGACGTCCCTGCTCTTTTGGAGTTTGTAATCTTCCCCTGCTGTTAAGCACTGAGGTCATTTCCAGTTCTTCACAATTGTAGATAAGGGAGCCCTGAACATTTTACACACATAACAGAAGGTGGAAAGGAACAGTTTCTTGTTGCCCCAGCAATGATGACCAAGGCCAAAACTATAGGCAAAAGCATCAAATATCCCACATTTTTTAAAGTAAGCTCTGGGCACGACATGGGCTTGAGCTCACAACTCCGAGATCAAGAGTCACATGCTCTACTGACTGAGTCAGCCAGGAGCTCCAAGGACCCCACATTCTAAAGAGCTCAGTTAAAACTGGGGCCAGACACACCCTTCAAGGGTTCTAAAAGCTAGTCCAGCAATTTCTGTTATCCCGGCTGTAACCCCCCAGCCCCACCCCTCAGTCCCTATCCCCATGTCCTGTCTCTAGAAGCAGAGGCTAGGCTGGGCCCCTGTTGCAAAGGGCACCCTCGCCGTTGCCAATGCTGTGCTCTCTGCCCGTCTGCTGCCTACTCCTTCCCTACTGGCCCAGTACCTTCTCCTCTTATAGGCTGTCTGCCCCAGGAAGCTTTCCTCCGTCTCTCTGGCTGTGGTAGGGTTTCTTCTGGAATGAATCTGGTAAATGCCCTTCATCCCTGAATCATCAAATCAGGATTTAATCATATATGTGTCTGTCTTTTTCACTAGATGGGGCATTGAAGCCAGGATCACAGTCTGACTCAGTGCTGTGTCACCAGCACATATTAGGTGCTCATTCTGTGTTTTTGAACAGAGTTGCTGATTGGTCAGACCAGGCTAGAAGGTGTGACAGAGCTGATGTGTGAAGGACCTAGAGACGTAGTAGATGTGGGTGTTGGGGATGGGGACACAAGGCAGAGAAGTGGAGAGAGGGAAGAGCATACCAGGGAGAGGGCACAGCATAGGCAAAGGCACGGTGGCAGAAACTAGCTGGGACACACAGGGCTCTTGTGCAGCTCTAGGTCCCCAGGAGTGAGTGATGGGTGATGAGATTGGTCCAGGTCCTGGAGGGTGTTAATGCCGGGTGAGGAGTGTAAACGTTGTCCTGAAGTCCCTGGAGCTACTGAAGGGTTGGAGCAATGGGAGGGATGGGTTTGGATGTTCTGTTTAGAAAGCTCACTCCAGCTGGGGCACCTGGGTGGCTCATTTGGTTACGCATCTGACTCTTGGTTTCAGCTCAGGTCGTGATTTCACAGTTTCGTTGGTTTGAGCCCCATGTGGAGCCTGCTTGTGATTCTCTGTCTCCCTCTCTCTCTCCCCCTCCCTCACTCACACTGTCTGTCTTTCTCTCAAAATAAAGTTAAAAAAATTTTTTTAATGTTTTATTTATTTCTGAGAGCGAGGGAGAGAGCGTGAGCAGGGGAGGGTCAGAGAGAGAGGGAGGTACAAAATCTGAAATAGGCTCCAGGCTCTGAGCTAGCTGTCAGCACAGAGCCCAACATGGGGCTCGAACCCACGAACAGTGTAATCATGACCTGAGCCAAAGTCGGATGCTCAACGGACTGAACCACCCAGGCACCCTTCAAAATAAATAAACTTAAAAAAAATTTTTTTTAAAGATTCTCTCCCTCTCCTTCTGCTCCTCCCCCACTTGGTCTCTCTCTCTGTCTCTCTCTCCCTTTCTCTTTCTCTCTCTCTCAAAAAAAAAAAAAAGCTCACTCCAGCTATGTAACAGAGCAAGGAGCAGAGGGGAGGTGAGTGATGACAGGCCCCTCTACTGGGGTCGGGGCAGCAGACATGGAGAACAGGGGACCAACTCGAACGAGGTTCCAGAGGTAGCATCAGTGGTGTTGGATGTTGGAGTCAGAAGAGAGCCTAGATGACCGCCACGACCCTGGCTGGCACAGCTGGGACTTGGGGATAGGGGGCTGGGAGGCAGCTGTGGCCAACCTGAGTTGGGAGGCGGGATGTGGGGGGAGATATTTGGGAGGCAACGCATTTAGATTCAGAAACATTTCAAATAAGAAACAAGGACAGACACTATATAGCAGTCAATTATGGACTGCTTTTCCCAAGTATTTTTTTTAAATTTATTTCTAGGAGAGAGAGAGAGAGAGAGACAGCGTGAGCAGGGGAGGGTCAGAGAGAGAGGGAGTCACAGACTGAAACAGGCTCCAGGCTCTGAGCTGGCAGTCAGCACAGAGCCCAACGCGGGGCTCGAACCCATGAACCGCGAGATCATGACCTAAGCGAAAGTCGGACGCTTAACCGACTAAGCCACCCAGGCGCCCCCCAAATATGTTTAAATTACACATTCAAAAACTCACCTCCCTGTACCCTCCAGACACCTCCATCCCATCCCCCAACAGTGACTGGTGCTTGCTCCAAAGGGGACTTTCAGTTGTTTGCCGTAGAATGAGTGATATAAACCCTGTCTTTCCCGCTGCCCCCCGCCCGGCAGAGGGTTAGCTCACTGCTGTGTTCTAGGAAGAACACTTGTGGAAACAAGAAGAGCTTGGGCCTCTGTCTCTGGGAGGGCACCTGGGGGACCCCTAGAGCCAGAGAAGATGGGACAAGCTGACATCTAGATTATACCATCACCCTGGGAGGGGTGTGCTATTTCCCCCATTTTGCAGAGGTGGAGACTGAGGCTGTGAGAAGTGATTTGACTAAGGCCATGAAGCTGATAAGTAAGTACCTGACCCCCCTCTCCCCGCCATCTGCCCCTCAGGCCCCACATAACCCACCTGATGTCCTGTGAGCCTATAGCTCCTGCTCAGAGCAGGTGGCCAACCCAGTGTCTTTCCTGGAGTGAGGGAGTGAGCGCTTTGGTGACGAATTGTGTCCTTCATCTTGTCCCCTACAGTTTACACCACCATGTAAAATTTTCCATTAATTCCTCGGAATAAAATGTAGTGGCTGTTAATTTTTGACGCCTGGGAAGTAGCCAGCTGAATGCTTTTTTATGCCTGAAACGATTTTCCACCATTAGAAAAGTGCAATAAAAAGTTTCTTTTCTTTCTTTGATTTTATTTTTTAATTAGACCAGAGGGTTTCAGTGGCTCAGCCGAAGCTGTGGCCAGCAGCTGGGAACCCGGGAGGTAGCAGAGAAAGGACACAAACATACTCCTCACATGCCATCTTCACAGCCAGGCCTTGCCTCTCTGAAAACCAGGAGGATCAAGGTCCCATTCAAGTCAGAGAAAGACCCAAAATGTTATTGCTTTTCCAGAAAGGCTGTTTGTGAGAGGTAACATGGGACTGCGAGAAGCTTCTCTTCTTTGCTGTTTTTTTTTTTTTTTTTTTTTTTTGAGAGAGAAAGAGAGCACAATCGAGGGAGGGGCTGAGAGAGAGGGAGAGTAAATCCCTAGCAGGCTCTGCACTGTCAGCACAGCCACCCAGGTGCCCCTTCTTCTTTGCTTTCTTAACTTTTTTTTCTTTAGAGCTTCCTTTTGGATTAACCAAGTTTTCCTTTTCTTCTTTCTTTCTTTCCTTCTTTCTTTCTTAAAGTTTTTGTTTATTTTTTAATAATCTCTACACCACGTGTGGGGTTCAAACTCACAACTCTGAGATCAAGAGTCCCATGCTCTACTGACTGAGCCAGCCAGACACCACTGGATTGATCACATTTTCTTTAGCAGATTTCGTCTATTTGTTTGGAAGGTATCAATATTATTTTTATTTATTATTTGTTCTGCTTCATGTGATTGGGGGATTGAGAGAGCTAAAGGGTCTAAAAAAAAAGCTCCCCTAACACCACTGGCAATTTGTGCTGGCTGCTAGCTGGGGGGTTCAGCTGTTGGAGGGGTGCCTTGGTTCTCTTCTTCAGCCTTTCCACGTGGCTGCTTGAACTTCCTCACGACGTGGCGGCTGGATTTCAAGAAGGAATGTTCCAACAGCTGAAATCATAAGCTGTGGGTATCTTAAGGGTCTAGCCTTGGGAGATAGACAGCATCACTTCATTCTTTTGGATAAAACAGATCATAAGACTAGTCCATATTGAAGTGGTGCAACGGGATGAGTGACAAAAGATTTGTGGCCGTCTTTAATTTCAATCAATTTAAACATCACAGAAGCTATACTTTAATTTCCTACTTATATTTAACTGTATACATTTCTAACAAAATCTAAAGTTGTTAAGAAAAAAATCTCATGGTGCCTGAGTGCATTCAACTTTGGCTCAAGCCATGATCTTATGGTTTGTGAATTTGAGCCCCGTGCTGGGCTCTGTGCTGATAGCATAGAACCTGCTTTGGATTTTGTCTCCCTCTCTTTCTGTCCCTCCCCTGCTCGCATTCTCTCTCTCTTTAAAAAATAAACATTTAGGGGCACCTGGGTGGCTTAGTCGGTTAAGCGTCCGACTTTCGCTTAGGTCATGATCTCGCGGTTCGTGGGTTCGAGCCCCGCGTCGGGCTCTGTGCTGACTGCCAGCTCAGAGCCTGGAGCCTGTTTCAGTCTGTGACTCCCTCTCTCTCTGACCCTCCCCTGCTCACCCTGTCTCTCTCTCTCTCTCTCTCTCTCCTAGAAGTAAATAAAACATTTAAAAAATTAAAAAAAAAAACATTTTAAAAAAAAGAAGAAAATCTCAGAATGCATTGCTTTCCTCTGAATGTCCTTTTACTGATCCCTTTGTGATTATTGTTTATGATTTTAGTTCCATCTTATGTTTAAAACCTGTTTTAGTCTTTTGTTTTGTTTTGTTTTGTTTTTAAGGAATCTCTACATCCAGTGTCCGGCTTGAACTCATAATCCCGAGATTAAGAGTCAGATGCTCTTTGGACTGAGTCAGTCAAGTGTCCCTTCAGTATTATTTGTTACCATAAAAACTTTTAAAGATTTCCATCATGTTTCACCAAAAGCTTTGAAGACGATTGTACCCTGGATTCCATTTCTCCCTTATGAGTTCATTTCCTTCTTGTTGAAGTGCACTCTTTAATACTTCCTTCAGTTGCAGCCTGTGAGTAGTAAATAAACTCTATTAATCTTTTTTTTAGTAATCTCTACACCCAAAGTGGGGCTCAAACTCACGACTCTGAGATCAACAGTCATATGCTCTTCTTACCAAGCCAGCCAAGCACCCCTGAACCCTATTAATCTTGATGTCTGGAAGGATCTTTACTTTAGTCTCACTCTGTAATGACAGTTTAGTTAAGTAAAGAATTCTAGGCTGACAAGTATTTTCACTGTGTTTAGAAATATTATTCCACTCTTTTCTGCCCCCTATTGTTGCTGATTCGAAGTCTGCTTGTTAAATGGATTAACTGTTTCTTAAAGGGAACTTCCCCCTGCTCCCCTGCAGTTTTAAAGATTTTGTTTTTATTCTTATTGTTGTTTACTGCAAAAGTGTGGATTTGTTTTTATTTATCCCACTTTGAACTCTATGAGGACTTAGATCTTTCTTTAATTCTGGAAAATTCTTATATATTAGATTTTCATATATTGCCTTTCCTGTATTTTCTTTATTGTCTTTTATTAGAATTCCTATCGGATATACACTAGATCGTCTCATTTCATCTTCCATCTTCTGTTTTATGTTTTACATCTTTGTTTCTCTGCACATTTTACTGTGGGCAATGGCCTCAGAATATCTAGATTCCTAGGCAACAGCTATGTCTAGACTCTTGTTTTTTTTTGTTTTTTTTTTTAATGTTTTATTTATTTCTAGGAGAGAGAGAGACAGCGTGAGCAGGTGAGGGTCAGAGAGAGAGGGAGTCACAGACTGAAACAGGCCCCAGGCTCTGAGCTGGCAGTCAGCACAGAGCCCGACGCGGGGCTCGAACCCACGAACGCGAGATCATGACCCAAGCGAAAGTCGGACGCTTAACCGACTAAGCCACCCGGGCGCCCCTCTAGACTCTTGTTAAACCCATCTATTGAGTTTATTTTAATTCCAGTTTACTTTGGATGACTTTTTATTCCTCCCATGGCCCAGGCTATGAAACTCACTTCTAGACTGCCATTCATGGTTATTGGGCAGTTTTCAGTTTTTATCCAGTCTCCATTCAAAAAAGAAATATTTCATTTCTTTTTTTTTTTAATTTTTAAAATTTATTTCTGAGAGAGAGAGAGAGAGAGAGAGACAGCATGAGCATGGGAGGGTCAGAGAGAGGGAGACACAGAATCTGAAGCAGGCTCCAGGCTCTGAGCTAGCTGTCAGCACAGAGCCCGACGCGGGGCTTGAACCCACAAACTGTGAGATCATGACCTGAGCCGAAGTTGGACTCTTAACCGACTGAACCACCCAGGTGCCATCATAGTTCATTTATTTAAAAATTTTTTTAAATGTTTATTCATTTTTGAGAGAGAGAGTGCAAGTGGGGGAGGGACAAAGAGAGAGGGAGACAGAATCTGAAGCAGGCTGCAGGCTCCAAGCCGTTAGCACAGAGCCCAAAGTGGGGCTTGAGCTCATGAACCATGAGATCATGACCTGAGCCAAAGTCGGACACCTAACTGACTGGGCTACCCACCCAGGTGCCCCTCATTTCATTTTTAAAAAAATTTTTTATAATTAAAAATTTTTAATGATTTATTTATTTTTGAGAGAGAGATAGAAACAGCATGAGCAGGGAAGTGTCAGAGAGAAAGGGAGACACAGAATCTGAAGATAGGCTCCAGGCTCTGAGCTACCTGTCAGCACAGAGCCCGACGCAGGGCTCGAACCCACAAACCATGAGATCATGACCTGAGCTGAAGTCAGATGTTTAACCGACTGAGCCACCCAGGCGCCCCATTAAAAAAAATTTTATTTTTATTTTATTATTTTTATTTTAATGGGGTGCCTGGGTGGCTCAGTCGGTTAAACGTCCGACTTTCGCTTAGGTCATGATCTCGCGGTTCGTGGGTTCGAGCCCTGCGTCGGGCTCTGTGCTGACTGCCAGCTCGGAGCCTGGAGCCTGTTTCAGTCTGTGACTCCCTCTCTCTCTGACCCTCCCCTGCTCACGCTGTCTCTCTCTCTCCTAGAAATAAATAAAACATTAAAAAATAAATAAATAAAATAAAAATAATTTTAAGTGCATTTATTTATTTTGAGAGAGAGAGAGAGTGAGAGAGTGCACAAGCTGGGGAGGAACAGAGAGAAGGAAAAACAGAATTCCAAGCAGGCTCCATGCCATCAGAGCAGAACCTGATACAGGGCTCAAACTCCCAAACTGTGAGATCATAACCTGAGCCGAGATCAAGAGTCAGATGCTTAACTGACTGTGCCACCCAGGAGCCCCAGAAATACCTCATGTCTAACTTCTCCTTTATGTAGGCAGCCTTGCTCTAGCTTCCAGTCTCTTACAGGGTCTAGAATCTCATCTTCTGTGCTCACAGAGGCATTAAACCCCCGCCTGTTTCTAACCGGAAGTCCAGCTACGGCAGCCCCAAGCTGCTGTGGTGGTTCCACGAAGCTGCCAAGGTGTTAGACATCTTTGATTTTCTTGCAAGCATCTCATCTTTGAAATAGCCCCATATGGAGTACCTGAGTGGCTCAGTGGGTTAAGCCTCTGACTTCAGCGCAGGTCATGATCTCTCGCAGGTTTGTAGGATTCAAGCCCTGCATCAGACTCTGTGCTGGCAGCTCAGAGTCTGGATCCTGCTTCAGATTCTGTCTCCCTCTCTCTCAGCCCCTCCCCTACGCACACTCTCTCTCAAAAACAAATAAAATTTTTTTTAAAATTTTTTAATGTTTTATTTATTTAGGAGAGAGAGAGAGAGTGAGCAGGGGAGGGTCAGAGAAAGAGTCACAGACTTTGAAACAGGCTCCAGGCTCTGAGCGGGCAGTCAGTCTAGAGCCCGACGCGGGGCTTGAACCCACAAACCGCGAGATCATGAGCTGAGTGAAAGTTGGACGCTTAACCAACTAAGCCACCCAGGCGCCCCAAAAACAAATGTTTAAAAAACTTTTTTTAAATACCCCCATAGCTTCTGTGGGGGCTTCTGTCCAGAATGGGGACACATGGTGACAGCAAGCAGCAGAGAGAAGCTGGAAGAGGGGGTATTTTGGTGGCACCTTTCCTTCCCAGCATGGAACAATTGTGGTGCTCTTAGTGAGGTAGGAGAGCCAGTCGGTATGGAGCTAGTAACTTGTAATGTCCGCCACACAGAAGGTTATTCTCATCGAGGGGGAGAAATCAAGGCTCAGAGAGGTGTGGTGATTTACAGATTCAACTGCACTGAGCCCACGTTCCTTCTGCTGAGCCCCACCGCCCCCTCCCTGCTCTCAGAGACCCCGGCCTGGATCTTCGCTGCTGGACTTCCCCTCATCTCGGTGTCTCAGGACACTGGCCTCGCATGATGGATGACTGGGCGGCCTCATTAAGCACTGAGTTTTGTTGGTTTCCAGGGCCTGGGGAACTGAGTGCAGGAAAGCTGAACAGAGCCCCATCTGTCCTGGTCCTTCCCTCCCCCAGCTCTTGTTCACACAGGCATTTGTCTGCATGGTAAGAGGGCAGCCTCTCTCAGCAGTTAGGGGGGTGCACACAGGAAGAATCATGACTGGCCCCCAGAGAGGGAGTAGGGACTTATCAGGGGCCAGCACGCTAGGCAGAGTTTGACGTCTACATCTCTTCTGAAGGGAAAGGAGCTGGCTGGCACCTCCGGGTCGCACAGTGGGGGTCTCCTTCGCCCTGCCTTCTAATTTTCCTACCACCTGTTCCTCCTCAGTATCTCCCTCCCAGACTGTCCCTCCACCACCAGCTCTCCCCACCTGCCCCGGATCTCTGCCTTGATCCGTGGCCATGCATTTTGCTGGGATGATCACACCTGCCTCCTTGATGCTGGTCTCCTAGCTCTGGTGGTGCCCCCTGTAAACCACCCTCTGCACTGGCTGCTTACAAGCTTGGTCATTTCACAGGTGTCTCTACCTCCTGCTCCTGCTTTTATATCCTTCTGTGCCTTCCTACTACCTGCAGAATAAACAGCCAACTCAGCCTTGCTGACCTCATCCTCTGTACTCTTTTTTTTTTTTTTTAAAGAAAGAGAGAGCATGGGGAGAGCGGCAAAAGGAGAGAGAGAATCCTAAGCAGGCTCTGCATGGAGCTTAGCATGGAGCCCAAAGCAGGACTTGATCCCACGACCCTGGAATCATGACCTGAGCCAAAATCAAGAGGCAGATGTTCAACTGACTGAGCCACCCAGGTGCCCCTCATCCTCTGTGCTCTTGCTATGCTTCTATTTTTTTTTAAAGAATAGATTATTGTGATATTATGATTTATAATAAATATATATTTGGCCCTCATTCAGTTGCTGGCACAGAGCTCCTAAAATTCTTGAAATTCTTTCTTCTTTCCTTTCTTTAAAAAAATTTTTTTACTGTTTCATTTATTTTTGAGAGAGAGAGAGAGAGAGCGTGAGCAGGGGAGGGTCAGAGAGAGAGGGATATACAGAATCCGAAGACAGGCTCCAGGCTCTAAGCTAGCCATCAGCACAGAGCCCGACATGGGGCTCGAACCCACGAACCGTGAGATCATGACCTGAGCCAAAGTCGGACGCTTAACCAGACTGAATCACTCAGGTGCCCCTCTTTTTTCCTTTCTTAAAAGAGATGGAAATTTATAGAACACACTGCAAAGGAACAGTGGACAGGAGAGCAAAGGAGAGGCTGTCTGCTAACACTCTTAGAATTTGCCTAATGCTAAGAGAGGTAAAGATGTCTTCTATTATTCATAACAAGCCCCTTTCAGCCACACCTGAGTTTGTTATGCTAATGAAGTCACTTTTTGCAATGTTCCGCAGGGTGGGGCTGGTCACCAGGAAGAATAAGAGATTAGAGGGTTGAAACTTTCAGCTCTGCCCACCGGCCTCAGGGAAGAGGTTGGGGCTAGAAGCAAAGCTCTATCAGAATTCCTAAACAAGTCAATTTTTTTAGGTCAATATTTAATTTTTAACTTTAATGTGCAAATAAATAGAAAAGGAAAACTACATTGAAAACAGCTGCTAAGGAAGTACAAGCCTCAGAACAGAAATTCTTCAAAAACAGAAGAGACGCTCCCCAGAAACATGCAGGGTGGTGCTTGGTGGGGTCTGGCCTGCACCCCAGGTCCATGCAGAGGCACAGAAGGGGCCGCGGGCTCCTGAGGAGGACGGCTGCCGGGAGGGTCTGGTTCAGGAATTCCGGTAAGTTCCCTTCTTACAAAACAATGATGTGGATGGACAAGGTGCCTGGCACACTTGAGCAAACACAGCTTAGGAGACCCTGGGCAGGACACACTGGCCTTGGAATAGCCCAGGCCCTGAGTCAAAGGCTTTGCAAACCTGGAGTTCCACGGGTAATTTCTAGAAACTTCCAGAAACAGATCTCCACTTCCCAGAATGGTGGATTTGGCACAGCGCAGTTTGGGGAGGGTGAGGGTTGCTGCCTGGGC
Source organism: Proteles cristata cristata (assembly GCA_017311185.1). Taxonomy (NCBI): domain Eukaryota; kingdom Metazoa; phylum Chordata; class Mammalia; order Carnivora; family Hyaenidae; genus Proteles; species Proteles cristata. The sequence goes on along the minus strand of JAESUZ010000188.1, from coordinate 44,190 downwards.
AGAAACAAAGCTTCAAGGAGATGGTTCTGGGCTCCCATTGGCTGATACCACTCTGATGGTGCCAAGGAGCCCTGCTAGGGCTCCTCACTGTGCAAGAATTAAAAAAAAAATTTTTTTTAATGTTTATTTATTTTAGAGAGAGAAAGAGGGAGAGAGACAGAGCGTTAGCAGGGAAGGGGAACAGAGAGACAGAGACACAGAATCTGAAGCAGGCCCTAGGCTCTGAACTGTCAGCAGGGCTTAGACTCAGGGACCGGGAGATCATAAACTGAGCTGAAGTCAGATGCTTAACGGACTGAGCCACCCAGGTGCCCCCTCACGGTGCAAGAATTTTCAAGAGCTGGTCCCCAGCCCGAACTGCTTGGCACTCGTGGCAGAGAAAGCCTTAGATGCCTCTGCAGGAGGGTTGCCTCACCCCCTCATGCCCACATCTCTCCAGGAGGTGGCTGTAGGTATGGCAGCAGTGTCAAGGGCACAAGTGCAGAGTCCCATGAAGAAGGCTTTCACTGCCCAAGAACCTGTGGAATGTGGCTGATTGCAGAAGTTACAACCACTAAGAGGGCTTATGAATAAATGTGTGTTTGTATATATATACACACACACTTCTAGAAGGTCCATCTTATTTTTAAAAATTTTTTTAAATGTTTTATTTATTTCTAAGAGAGAGACAGCGTGAGCAGGGGAGGGACACAGAGAGAGAGAGGGAGACACAGAATTTGAAACAGTCTCCAGGCTCTGAGCTGGCTGTCAGCACAGAGCCTGACGCGGGGCTTGAACCCACAAACCGTGCAATCATGATCTGAGCTGAAGTCGGATGCTTCACCGACTGAGCCACCCAGGCGCCCTATAGAAGGCACATCTTAGGTACATGACTGCACCCCAGGTGTGGGGCCACTTGAGCCAGGTGGGAACTGCAGGCTGAGCCCCCTCCCCTCAAGAGCCCGCAGTGTAGCTGCCAGATCAACACGGGGTCTGGAGTCTCCTTTTTTCCAGAGGGGTTGAACAAGTCAATTTGATGAGCTTCCAAGTTGGTGAACATATCTCCAGAAGGTGGATGCATCCCAGTTTCATGGGGACAGAAGCCCTTGAACTCAGGACCCTTCCAGACCTCACTCCTTGTATTCCTTCATCTGGCTCTCCATCTCTATCCTTTATAATATCCTTAGTAGTAAACTGGTAAATGTGAGCAAATGTTTCTCTGAGAAACTCTAGCAAATTCATTGAACACAAGGAGGGAGCTGTGGGAACCTTCTATGTATCTCTGAAGTAGGGGGAATCCTTGTGAGATCGAGCCCTCAACCTGCCACTATCTCCAGGTAGCTGCTGTCAGAGTTGAGCTAAATTGTCGGACACCCAGTCACTGTCCACCGAGATTGGAGAACTGCTAGGTGGTGCTGGGAAAAACACTCCAGAGCCACATGATTACAGATTACTTCCACATTTGACTGTCCTCTTCATCATTCACCACATATTCTGAGTTCCTTGTGTCTCCTTACAGAGTTTCTTTATTAAATGTAAGCGAAACCGATACATAGTCTTCAGCGTTCCTTTTTTGTACAAATGGTAGGTTTGGGTGACACATCCTCAAGTCACAAATCCAGTGGCCCTGCCAGACACACCTGACCACTCAGGCAGAGCTGGCACTTTGGGCTCCCAGGGACACACTCACAGCCTTGGGAACCCACCGTCCTCTAGTGACTTAATCTTAATTACATTTTCAAGGACCCTCGTTCCAAATAAGGTCACATTTTAACGTGTGTGGGGGTTAGGACTCCAATAATGGTGTTTTGGAGTTGTGGGGGTTTGGAGCCAGCGGCCAAGAAAGAATTCTTGAATACGCCTTTGTGCAAAACAGGTGATTTTATTAAAGCACAGGGACAGGACCCCTGGGAAGAAAGAGCCGAACTGGGGTTGTGAAGAGGGACTGCTTATATACTGTGGGGTTGGGGGAGGTAAAGTTAAGAGGAAGTTTTTTTTTTTTTTTTAATGTTTTATTTATTTCTAGGAGAGAGAGAGAGACAGCGTGAGTAGGGGAGGGTCAGAAAGAGGGGGAGTCACAGACTGAAACAGGCTCCAGGCTCTGAGCTGGCAGTCAGCACAGAGCCCGACGCGGGGCTCGAACCCACGAACCGTGAAATCATGACCCAAGCGAAAGTCGGACGCTTAACCGGCTAAGCCACCCAGGCGCCCCAAGAGGAAGTTTCTTAAAGGGACTTCCATCTGCTAAGGAAGACTCCTAGATTGCTGGAGGCCTAGCTATTGTCAAGCTAAGGTTGTTTTTCCCTCTAGCAGAGGGAGATCCTTAAGACAGTAGGGAGTTCCTGGAGAGTAGGCTATTGATAAGATTGCCCTTTTTTTGGGTAATTTTACTAAAATATTTGTCAACTGGTGGAGACTCTTATCAGTTTAACCCTTTGTTCTCTGTCCTTTCCTTTGTTCTTGGGCAGCCAGGAGGGCCTGAGGAATATCACGCATATCCCATCTGGAGTGGGGGAGGGTTGCAGGTATCAGCTTCCCTTCTGTTCCCTCATCATTCAGCGTATCTTTTTTTGCAGGGGACATGATTCAACTCATAATAGCAACTCTCTCTTGTCCCTTTGGAAGCTGCGTCTTTAAACAGAGCCATCATGGGGAATAGGAGATTTCAAAGCAAATAAGAAAATTGGATTTAGAAGCGAACACTTGTGCTTCAGCTGTTTCTCTGTTTCTGGTTTATTTGACAGTCTGAGTTCATCTGGGTACTGAGCTCAGTGGTTTTATCCTGCACTTGCTGCTAGCAGCTGTGTGCTGTGGACCTATGCTTCTCTGTCCCTTCACGGTAACTCGGGCAGCTCCCATGACTGCTCATCACTTTGGAAGATGAGGGCATCTGGTCCAATCTGACCTGATTTAAAACCCCATCTTGGGGGCACCTGGGTGGCTCCATTGATTAAGCGTCCAAATCTTGGTTTCAGCTCAGTCATAATTTCACAGTTAGTGAGTTCAAGCCCCGCACTGGGATTTCGCTGTCAGCACAGAGCCCACTTCAGATCCTCTGTACCCACCACTTCTCTGTCCCTCCCCTACTTGTGCACTCTCTCTCCCTCTCCCTCAAAAATAAGTAAAGATTAAAAAATTTTTTTTAATTTATAAAACCCCATCTTGTCTCTGAGTTAGTGGGGAGAGGATGTGGGTTGGGCAGGAGGAGGAAAAAGCAGAGAAAGAGTATCTCACTTAAGAGCTTCCTGTTGAACTACCCCATAATGGCCAATGCTATTTCTCAGGCCATCCTTAACTGGCAGCGAGAGACTTCTGTGTCATTGGTACCCAATCGTGGCTCTCACACAGGGTGCTGGTGGATGTCCTGTGGAGACATTCCCAAAGCTGCTCTGACTGACTTTGTTATTCCCAGATCGCAGTATCCTCACCGACCAGAGACCACCAGGGAGACCGATGCATGCAAAGGCAAAGGGCTTTATTACGGGCTTAAGCTCGGGCTCCCAGACCTCACCAGTGCAATGGATCCATGCTGAGAGCCCCGAACAAGGGCAGAGTAGGGTTTTTATGGGGTTGAGATGGGGGAGTTACAGAAGTTGTGACATGGGAACAGTGATCTAATCATAATTATACAAAATCACTGACAGCGGGCTTGACCATACACATTGTCTAGAGTATTCATTACTTTTGGCGGGATCCAATTACAACATTTAGAGTACCTTTAAATTCAACCAATCACAGAGCGAGCCTAGGGTCTTTTCGGCGACTAACAGGTTAACTTTAACATTAGGTAACAGGGTCCTATCTGTAGTTTCTATCTCCAGGCCTCTCCCTTAATAATGTGGAGGGTGGTCGCTGGCCTTTCCTGATTGGGTGTTGCAAGGGTGGTTACTCCTGCCTTGGGCCAGGTGTAACTACCTGATAGTTTCTCAGGGAAGCTGAAACTCAGGCCTTCTAGTTTTGAGGGGAAACTTAAAGCCTGTCATGGAGTCAGTTTGGTTTAGACATTTAGACTTGTGGCCTTACAACTTGGCTTCCTTCACTCCCATTGCTCACCTTCCCTACCTCTTTGTGCTCTGGGTCCCCTCACCTGGCTAGCAGCCCTCTTTGGTGGAGGGGCAGCAAGATGTCTCCTTTCCATGATGTCTTCTTGGATTCCAGAAACCTCACACAACCTTGCTACCCAGATGCTGGGGTGCAGGCTGTTTCGCGTGTCTCTTCTCTCTGCCTGGTCCTCCCTCCCCAGATCTTCTCCCATGAAGAGAGTCCCCAGGAATGGGGTGAGCCTACACAAACACTTAATCAGAATAAGATGCTGGTCTCTCCTCCTAAGTGGAACCCCCAGCTTCTGAGATTTCTCTTGGAACCCCCTTCATTTGGCTTGAACTGGGGGAGTGGGAGCCCCTCTGCCTTCCCAGGAGAGGGAAAGCCATTGTACCTTCTACCCCCTCCTCCTTGGACAGAACACCCAACTCCAAAGACTGTCCCCTCTATCACCTGTGTATTCAGGGAAGGACAGCTGGGAAGCAAAAGAGCCAGTCTGGCTGCCTCTTAATAGGTCCCAAGGTGTCTACTCCTCTATCTTGGTGGCTATCTTAAGGAAGGAGTTTGGTACCTATTCGTCTTCTTTCCTGGGTCCCCTTGCTGATTCTGAAGCAACAGGGAAAAGGCACACGTTAAGTGACATCAGTCCTTGTGTCCATTCTATATAACCTGCAAACCCCAGACAAGATGAAGGGCTAAGAATGTGGGACAAACTACTGAGAAATCAACATTCCCTGGTGTGTCCTCTGTGCTACCTCTGTGCTGGGTGCTTGTCACCACAGACCCACAGCATCTTCCACCTGTGAGTTCTGTAAATGCCCGTTATCCACAGGACTGGCCTGGAATCTGGCACATGGTAGATGCTAAGTAATTACTTCCTGAGACTGTGGTGGCTTTAGTGGTTGTCTGAGGGTTTACATTATGCATCTTTAATTTGGCAGAGTCTACCTTCTGATATTATACTTCTTTATGTGTGTAAGGGCCTTATAACAATGTGCTCTTAACTCTTCCCCGCCATCCTTTGTGTTATACTGATGTGCATTTAATTTTTACACGTACTACAAACACACTGTCTTGCTTTAGACAGTGAAATAACTTTTAGGATAATTAAAAATATGAAACAAATTGTATTGTCTTATTTGTATTTTTAATTGAAATATCATTGACATATTGGTTTCAGCTGTACAATATGGTGATTCAACAATTACTACATTACAAAATACTCATCACAATAAGTATAGTTACCATCTGTCACTATTCAAAATCATTACAATCTTACGGACTATATTCCCCATGCTGTACTTTTTTAAAAAAATGTTTTAATGTTTATTTTCTTTTGAGAGAGAGAGAAAGAGAGGGAGAGAGAGAGAGAGTACAAGTGGGGGAAGGACAGAGAGAGAGGGAGGCACAGAATCTGAAGCAGACTCCAGGCTCTGAGCTGTCAGCACAGAGCCCAATGCAGGGCGTGAACTCACAACCATGCGATTGTGACCTGCGCTGAAGTTGGACACTTGACCAGCCTCCCAGGAACCCCCCTCCCCATGCTGTACTTAAATCTGTTTATCTATCTATCTATCTATCTATCTATCTATCTATCTATCTATCTTATTCACTGAGAGAAAGAGTGTGAGAGCATGTTTGCAAGGGAGCAGAGATAGAGGGTGACTGAGAATCCCAAACAGGCTCTATGACAAGCGTGGAGCCTGATGTGGGCTTGGTCTCACAACTGTGAAATCATGACCTGACCCCAAATCAAAAGTCAGATGCTTTTAACTGACTTAGCCACCTAGATGCCCCAAAACACATCAATTTTATATTTGCCTTCATTTATACCGTTTCTAGCACTTCTCATTTCTTTGCATAGATATGTTTCTTTCTGGTATCATATTCCTTCTTCCTGAAGAACTTCCTTTAACCCATCTTACAGTTCAGGTCTGCTGGTAATTCTCTGATTTTGTTTAAGTGAAGAGGTCTTATATTTATTTTTTACTTTTGAAAGGTATTTTCTCAGGGCATAAAATTTTGAATTGACAGGGCTTTTTTTTTTTTTTTTTATCTTTCAGCACTTTTTTTTTTTAATTATTAATGTTTTATTTTTATTTCTGAAGAGCAGAGAGAGAGAGAGAGAGAGAGAGAGCGTGAGCAGGGGAGGGTCAGAGAAAGAGGGATACACAGAATCTGAGACAGGCTCCAGGCTCCGAGCTAGCTGTCAGCTCAAGAGCCTGACGCGGGGCTCGAACCCATGAACCGTGACATCATGACTTGAGCTGAAGTCAGACGCTTAACCGACTGTGCCACCCAGGCGCCCCTCAGCACTTTATTTTCTTAATAAGTGTTAACTTATTTTTGAGACAGAATAAGCAGGAGAGGGACAGGGAGAGGAGGACAGAGGAGAGAGGGGCAGCAGACAACCCTATGTAGGGCTTGAACTCATGAAACGCGAGATTATGATCCGAGCAGAAGTTGGATGCTCAACTAACTGAGCTGCCCAGGTGAGCCTGCTTTTGGCACTTTAAAGATGTCACTTCATTCCAGACTTGAAACCTCTTTCGGTACTTTATAGTTTCCCTCCTCTTTCTGTACTTTAAAGATATCATCTGCTTTGCATAATTTCTGCTGAGAAGTCAGTTATCATTTGTCTCTTGATACCAAGTTGTTTTCTCTTGCTTCTTGTGTGTCTTCTAATTTTTTTGTTGTTGTTGAAAGCTGGATATCTTGTGTGGGACAGCAGAGATAGAAATAAATGGTATTGGGGCGCCTGGGTGGCTTAGTCGGTTAAGAGTCCGACTTTCGCTTAGGTCATGATCTCGCGGTTCGTGGGTTCGAGCCCCGCGTCGGGCTCTGTGCTGACTGCCAGCTCAGAGCCTGAGCCTGTTTCAGTCTGTGACTCCTTCTCTCTCTGACCCTCCCCTGCTCACGCTGTCTCTCTCTCCTAGAAATAAATAAAACATAAATTAAAAAAAAAAAAAAAAGAAGTAAATGGTATTAATGCCAGCATGGGGTTGAATCAATATGGACAGGGGTTGGGCCCATTTTGTTTGTGGTTACAAGGATTCCCTTCAGTGCACCACAGGCTTCAAATTCCACTGGCTTCAAATTCCACTGGCGCAGCTTTGTGTTTAGGGTGGGAGCTGAGTTGCTGGAGGGTTTCCCCCCCAATGATCCTGGTCCACCCTCAGCTTTAGGTTTTGCTCAAGATCCTGCACCACAAAGAGGTTCCTCCTGTGTGCTCTCGCCCTCCTGACAGTAGACAGCTGCTATCTGTTACTGGGTATTTGCCAGCCTGGGGCTAGAAGGTATGTGTGTGAGTCTAGTCGTTCTCTGTTGTATACGTTCTGCTTTAGTCATAGGCAGACGCTCTGAGACCTTGGGACTTGGTGATCCAGCCCTCTCTCATTGGTATAGGGACTTTTCTGTTCTTTCCCCAGCTACAGTGGGTGCTGAGGGCTTGCTGTGCTTTCCCCAGTGTCTATGGCCTTTTTTTCCAGTGCTCCCTCTGCTAGGCTTGCGCCCCCAGGTGGGCTTTCTCTGTCACCCCCAGTCTTCCTCACAGCACCCAGTGCAGTCTGCAGAGAAGACCTGTGAGGGTGTGTGTGTGCAAACTTCCTGCTAGTCTCCTGCCCTCAGGGGATCCTCACCCCCATACCAGCCCACACTCAGCCTTGGCAGCTTGTTTCAAGTTTATTTGAATTCTTACTGCTTCTTATGGAACCTGGTGTTGGTCCCGAGTAAGCAAGGGCTCATGTCCCATGTACCTTGGAAGTGCCTGTGTCTCTTTAGATTTGGGGCCAGTGGATTGCCCTGTGATCCAAACTCTCTGATATATATAAGAAAAGTTGTAATAATCGCAGATGATCTGGGTTTTTCTTGTTGTAAAGGTGGACATGATACTCTTTATATTTATAGCTTCCTGCATTCTAAGTGAAGCTGGAAGAAAAACTGGAATCTTTTTTTTTTTTTTTAACTTTTGAGGGGGAGGGGCAGGGAGGGCAGAGGATCTGAAGTGGGCTCCATGCTCACAGCAGAAGCCCGATGTGGGGCTCGAACTCACAAACCATGAGATCATGATCTGAGCTGAAGTCAGGACACTTAACTGACCGAGCCACCCATGTGCCCCAAAACGAACACGTGTCTGTACCTTCTTTGAAGGCAATGGGGAGAACTCTGTGTGGCTTCTCAGGCTGTGTCTTTTTTGTTTTTAATTTTTTATGTCTTTATTTTATTTTGAGAGACAGAGACAGAGAGTGAGAGTGAGCAGGGGAGGGGCAGAGAGAGAGGGAGACACAGAATCTGAAACAGGCTTGGCTCTGAGCTGTCAGCACAGAGCCCGACGTGCGGCTCAAACCCACGGACTGTGAGATCATGACCTGAGCTGAATTCGGACGCTTAACCAACTGAGCCACCCAGGTTGCCCCTCTGAGGCTGTGTCTTAAAAGGTGACACAGCTCCCACTTTGCCCACTGGAATGCTTGTGCTAGAGTCCTGCACTGCAGCTCAATTACCCCGATATCACGATGCTGCAAGGAAGCCCAACCCATGGGGACGGCCGCTTGTAAGTGGTCCAGTTGAAAGTTTCAGCTAAAGGTTCATCCACCAGCTTCCGTGGCCTCCAGAGGTGTGGCTGGTGCCACCTTCAGTTCCCAGCCTCACATCTTCCCATCAGATGCCTTGGACGTCATGGAGCAAAGAAAAGCCATGCCTGGGGTGAGTTCCTGACCCACAGAATCTGTGAGCCTAATAAAGTGATTGTAGGCCAGTAAGTGTTGGGGTGCTTTGTTACATAGCAATAGTAACCAGGACAGTAACTCGTTGTCACAGGCTCGATTCATCCACTGAGTGCCTGTCTGGGCCTGATACTGAGAATGCAGAGACACAGGAGGCATCATGTCTCAGCCTCCCAGAGCTCACAGGCTGATGGGGAGGCAGACAACTGCTGGGCAGAGAGATGAGGACTGTGGGGACCAGAACCAGGGCCTTTGATATAACTGGGGGAGGGGAGAAGGGCAAAAGGAAGCTTCCTGGAGGAAGTGACTCCTAAGCTGAGACCTGAAAGGTGAAGAATAAAGGAAAGAGTTCAGCCATGAGGATACCTTGGGCTGGAAGGCCATTGGCACGAGATGTGGAGACTTACAAGAGGCTTGTAGGGAGGGCCGTACCAGAGGCTTGCTAAGGCAGAATTGAGGGGGTGAGGGTTTGAGAGGCTAAAGATGAGGTAGAGTTTCTGCCATTGCGAAGTAAAAGGACGCCAAAGTAATATACTCATTTTACAGATGAGGGAACTGAAGCTCAGAGCAATGACTTGCCCAAAGCCCAAGGTATGTAGTAGAGTTAGGATTTGAACCCAATGTGGTTTGACTCCAAAGCCAGCATGAGCCATCTGTTCACATTCTGAGAGAGGTTGAAGGGATGGAGGCTCAGATATGGAGCTGTGGAATGTCTAAGCCTGGGTAGTTTCTTCTGTTTCTTACATTATACATCCATCTGCGTTGGGGGGGTCAGGGATGGAGGAGGATGACAGCCAGGAGGGGCATCTGACGGGCGTGGGTGGCCTTGCTACTGATGGAGTTTGGGGGTGATGATGGCGGTTTAGAGCCAACGGCCAAGAAAGAATTCTTGAATACGGCTTTCGTGCAAAAAAGGTGATTTTATTAAAGCACAGGGACAGGACCCCTGGGCAGAAAGAGCCGCACTGGGGTTGTGAAGAGTAACTGCTTATATAGTGTGGGGCTGGAGGAGGTAAAGTCAAGAGGAAGTTTCTTTTTTTTTTTTTTTTTTTACAAATAGTTTATTGTCAAATTAGTTTCCACATAACACCCAGTGCTCATCCCCACAAGTGTCCTCCTCCATGCCCATCCCCCCCTCCCCCCACATCCATCAGTCCTCAGTTTTTGTCAGCATTCAAGAGTCTCTCATGGTTTGCCTCTCTCCCTTTCCCCAACCATTTCCGCCCTTCTTCTCCCCCTTGTTCCTCCATCAAGTTCAAGAGGAAGTTTCTTAAAGGGATTTTCATCTGCTAAAGAAGACTCCTAGATTGCTGAAGGCCTAGCTGTTGTCAAGCTAAGGTTGTTTTTCCCTCTAGCAAACGGAGATCCTTAAGACAGTAGGGAGTTCCTGGAGAGTAGGCTATTGATAAGATTGCCCTTTTTTTGGGTAATTTTACTAAAATATTTGTCAACTGGTGGAGACTCTTATCAGTTTAACCCTTTGTTCTCTGTCCTTTCCTTTGTTCTTGGGCAGCCAGGAGGGCCTGAGGAATATCACACATATCCCACCTTTGGGAGGTGTGTGTGACCGTGCTTGTGGTTGGCCTTCAGCTTGCCTTATGGGCCCTCATCACTACCACTCTTTTTTTTTTTTAATTAAAAAAAAATTTTTTTTTTAATTTATTTTTGGGAGAGAGATAGAGACAGCATGAGCAGGGGAGGGTCAGAGAGAGAGGCAGGTACAGAATCTGAAACAGTCTCCAGGTTCCGAGCTAGCTGTCAGCACAGAGCCTGATGCGGGGCTCCAACCCACGAACCGGGAGATCATGACCTGAGCCGAAGTTGGACGCTTAACTGACTGAGCCACCCAGGCACCCCTCATCACTACCACTCCTAACGGTAGGATCAACTCTAACAAGACTGGTACCTGCAAGAGTCTCGGCTGTCCTACCAACACATCTTGCCTTGGTGGCCAGATCAGCCCCTAATCAAATTGGATTCCTTACATTTGGCCAGAAGGAAACCCAGGGAGATCAATAATAATAATAAGACATTCAGAGAAGTGCACTGCCTCTTAAGAAAAATGAAGAGAGTATCTTCCAGCTCTGCCAGGGCCCAGCCAAGGATAGGTGTGTGAGCAAACGGACATGATGGCTTTGTTTGCTTAACTATCTTGGCACATTGAACAGCCGTCCAAATTCTCCAATGCCGGTCTTACAGAGGAAAATAAAAATATTCAGACTGCCCCATGGGGGCCCAACTGTCATCACTAGGGATTGCAGCCACCAAATAAATATGTAAAGTGATTATTAGTTATTGATAGAGGACGTCTGATGGGTACCAGCTATTTTTGTGGTCTGGAAGGAAAACTTCGAGAAATCCTGGAAACTTTGTCACAAATCGTTTGGTCATAGATCTACAAGGTCCTTTTGTATAGTTTTGATTATTTTAGTGGATTCCAAGTAGAATGGACCTAGAAGATCCCTCCCTATGTTCTATTGATTTGGGGTCTAAAGTTTAGTTTAATGGTTTTGTCTCATAAATCTAATCCAGTGGTAGTGGCAATCTAGAGTGCTGTATTGAGAAGGATTCTGAGGTCCTATGCTTGACAGTATTCCCAATTCTTTTTGGAATCTACATCCCTATTCTTCCAGGAATTCCTTTTCTTCTCTGGTCTAACCTTGCAGATCTAGAAGGAGCTCCATGTTTTTATATAGTCTATTTACTTGGTACAGCTGAGTGGCCCAATTCCTGGTGGCATCTGACCCATATTGGGCCAGAGTCCTTTAATCTATAGTGGAGTGAGTCAATTCTTCTCTCTGCTGTGAGAGGAGAAGGAATATTGATGACCATGATGGTATCCGAAGTAAGAGGGAAGGAATCTGACACATTGAGAGGCAGAGACAGAGAGTGGGGTTAAGGGAATCCTGGTGGCCTCCAGTCCCAGGTACCTGTATGGGGCAGTGTAGGTATATCTGTCCCCAGACTGAGGGTTGGTGGTTAACTTTATCTTTGCATTGCAGGAGCCAATCAATCCGTTTCTCTTAGCTGCTGTATTAGTCAGGATTCTCCAGAGAAACATATCCAAATGGATATATAGAGATAAATCTAAGAAGAAATTTATTATAGAAATTGGTACATGTGGTTATGGGAGTCAAAAAGTCCCATGAGCCAGGAAAGCTGGTGGTATAATTCAGTCTGAATCTGAAGGCCTGAGAACATGGGGCAGGGGAGCTGATGAAAGTCCTAACAAGAGTCTGAAAGCCGGAGGACCAGGAGTGCCAACGTCTGAGGACAGAAGATGGATGTTTCAGCTCAAGGAGAAAGACAGTGATTCCATCCTTCCTCCCTCTTCCCCCTCCCCCCCCAACAGATTGAATGATGCCTACCACATTGGAGAAGGCCCTCTGCTTTACTCATTCACCAAATGCTGATCTTTCCTGAAACACCTTTGCAGACACACCCAGAAAGTTGTGTTTTCCCAGCTACTGGGTGTCCCATAGTCTAGTCCAGTTGACACATAAAAATTAACAATTGTAACCAGTGTGGATTGGGTTTCTGTTGCTTGTTCTGGATGATATACTCACCAGCTATGGCTGGGGGAGAATGTGAGGTTCCTGGGACCTTCTCCATTCTTGTGGAGCCCAGAGATGTAGCCATATTCACCCTGTCTCTGAGGTCCTGGGCTTCAGATGAACAGATCCTCTGCATAGTGGGAAGTCGAGGCAGGCAGAATAATGCTCAGAATACCTGCTGCTTATACCTGCCACCCAGGCAGGCTTAGTGGAGATTTTGCGATGATAGAAAGAAACTCAGTCAGCTTTTTTCTCAAACCCTGTGAATATCCAGTGTGCTAAGTGTGTAAAGTAGCATACCACTTCCAGGGACCATCCTAAAACCTTTCCAGGAACCAAGGGTTTTAAGGTCATGCATTTGGACAAGCATCCATTTCTTACATTTGATAAAACTCACCTCAAGGCATTGGGAAAAGTAAAATGAAGACACACACACACCAGGATGGACCATGGCAGGAATATCAACAGCCCAGTTACAAACCCAGGTAATCAGTGAGAGAGTTGGATGTCTGATCATTGCTAGACTTTGGGAAGTTTCCCCCAGAAATAGGAGCAGTGCTGGGCAAGGTCTTGATTTTAGAGTAGTGTGAGGCTTGAAGAGCTTGCTTTGTTATCTGGCACTAGGTAACTGGCAATGCCAGAAACTGGGCCCTGGAGGAACTGAGAAAGGTTGAGAACACTTTCCAGGTGGTCTCCTATTCAAGGCCATCTCCTCTCTTGGCTCGTATCTCTCTTGGTTTCCTGGTGTACATTCTCTGTCACAATCAGGCTGATTTCTAGCTGCATGTTCCCTGCTTGTTCCCACCCTAGTACTTTGGCTTATGGTATACCCCCAGCTCTTCTAGAATGTTCTTCACCATTCTTTTTTTTTTTTTTTAATTTTTCAATGTTTTATTTATTTCTAGGAGAGAGAGAGAGAGACAGCGTGAGCAGGGGAGGGTCAGAGAGAGAGGGAATCAGAGACTCTGAAACAGGCTCCAGGCTCTGAGCTGGCAGTCAGCACAGAGCCCAACGCGGGGCTCGAACCCACGAACCACGAGATCATGACCTGAGCGAAAGTCGGACACTTAACCGACTAAGCCACCCAGGCACCCCTGTTCTTCACCATTCTAAACCCACCATCTCAGGTGTCTCAGTGGAACAAGTATAAGACCATCAATCACAGCGTGTTCAGGATATGCGCTGCATACCCTCAGTGGCACAATTCAGAGTCCGTGTTCAAGTTGTACAGGAACACTCAGCAGATTACACTGAAGGAGGTTCAGAGCCACGCTTTGGGATTAGACGGACCCAGGTTGAAGCTTGGCTCTGCTTCACATAGTTATTAGCTATGTAACTTTGGACAAAACGTTAGCTCTTGGTGCCTCGTGTTTTCATCTGCAAAATGGGGAAGTGCCATATTTTATTGATTCTAAGATCCACAGTTTTTCACGTTTCATATCTCTGAAATTGAGCTGTATCTCACAACTGATGGCATGCTATATTTTTAAGCAGTAGCATTTCTTTCTTGGGGTAACAAAATCACGTATATATTGATCGATACTGTTGTAGGCTTGCTGAAATATGGAAATAGTATCTATCTCACAGGAGGATGGATAAGATTTCACCTGTGAAGCGCGATGTCTAGCCTGTATTCCCTCTCCCCACCCAGGGGGTCACCTGAAGCTTTGGTGAGCAGTCCCTGTACTTTTTTTCATTTAAAATTTTTATGATTTTTCCATGGAATACTACATGGCAATGAAAAAGAATGAAATCTGGCCATGTGTAGCAACATGGATGGACCTTGAGGGTGTTATGCTGAGCGAAATAAGTCAGGCAGAGAAGGACAAATATCATATGTGTGCACGTATAGGAGGATTAGGAGGAACTTGACGGAGGACCAAGGGGGAGAAGAAGGGCGGAAATGGTGGGAGAAAGGGAGAGAGGCAAACCATGAGAGACTCTTGAATGCTGACAAAGACTGAGGACTGGTGGATGTGGGGGGGAGGGGGGATGGGCATGGAGGAGGACACTTGTGGGGATGAGCACTGAGTGTTATGTGGAAACTAATTTGACAATAAACTATTTGTAAAAAAAAAAATTATGATTTTTTTATGCATACGAGGAATCTCGATGTCCAAATTCACACGGCAGTAAGCAAAAGTAACACACAGTACAGCCAAACAGTTCTTTCATAACTTAGCTTTTGTTTTTTGCATTGTGATTGTTATGGTTGTTGTTTTTCCAAAGATCAGTTCCTTAAAATGGATGATCTTGGAATATGAAGAAAGAAAATACTTCTGAACGTGAGGATTTTAAGCAGTAGACTTCCAGGGGCACCTGGGTCGCTCAGTTGGTTAAGTGTCAGACTTCGGCTAAGGTCATGATCTCGTGGTTCGTGAGTTTGAGCCCCGCGTCGGGCTCTGTGCTGACAGCTTGGAGCAGGGAGCCTGCTTCAGATTCTGTGTCTCCCTCTCTCTCTCTACCACTCCCCCTGTTTGAACTCTGTCTTTCTCTCTCTCAAAAACATAAAACATTAAAAAATATTAAACGGTAGCTTTCTTTATACTTCTAGCTGGTGACCCCGTGATTTTAGGCATAGCACCTCATGGTTCCTGTTGTCTTCTTTTTCCATATACACTCTGAGCTATAACTTAACACTCTTCAGCTCTGAGTGGGATCAGGGTGAGGCTGAGACTCTACCTGAAATCGCGCTCTTGTCTGCCCTTTTCTCCTTCCTGTCTTCTTCCACACCCATATCCAGCTTCTCACAGGAGCGTTTCCTTAATAAAGCACTTGCACAGGAATCTTTGTCTTTAGGTCTGCTTCTAAGACAGTCCTCCGATGAAGGGGATCAGTGGCTTTAGCAAAATGTAATGTTCAGAAGCAAAGCTGGGTTCATGATTGTGTGACATTTTCCCCAACTCATGCTTGGGAGGTCTTGGACCTCTACTATTTTATATTGTCATTAGCAACGTGTGAGAGTTTCTATTCCTCGACACCTCACCAACTTGGTATTATCAGGTTTTGGTGTTTTCTTTTCCCCATTCTAATAGATATATGCCTTCAGTTTTAAAAAATCAGGTCAATGGGAGTACCTAGGTGGCTCAGTCAGTTGATTTCGGCTTGGGACATGATCCCAGGGTCGTGGGATGGAGCCATGTGTCAGGCTTCTCACCAACTGAGTGTGGAGCCTGCTCAAGATTCTCTTTCCTGGAGCACCTGGGTGGCTCAGTCGGTTAAGCGTCCAACTTCGGCTCAGGTCATGATCTCGCCATTCGTGGGTTCGAGCCCCACATTGGGCTCTGTGCTGACAACCAGCTCAGAGCCTGGAGCCTGCTTCAGATTCTGTATCTCTCTCTCTCTGTGTCTTCCCTGCTCACGCTGTCTCTCTCAGAAATAAATTTAAAAGAAAAAACATTTAAAAAAATGTTGTATTCGTTTTGCCAGGTTTGAAACCACATATAAGTCGGGGCACGTGGGTGGCTCAGTTGGTTGAGCGTCCGACTTCAGCTCAGGTCATGATCTCACAGTTTGTGGGTTTGAGCCCTGAGTCGGGCTCTGTGCTGACAGCTAGCTCAGAGCCTGGAGCCTGCTTCAGATGTGTCTCCATCTCTCTCTGACCTTCCCCTGCTCATGCTCTCTCTCTCTCTCTCTCTCTCTCTCAGAAATAAATAAAAACATTAAATTTTTTAAAAATAAAAATTTAAAAAAATGAAACAACATATAAGTGGAATCATGTGGTTTGCACTCTTTGTCCAAATGCTTTCATTCATCATTGTTTGTGAGATTCATCCATGTTTTTTAATGTGGATATTTGGAATAAGCTTGTTCCTTTTTATTGCTATGTAGTATTCCACTATTTAAATATACCACAGTTTATTTATCCATTCTTCTGATAGTTGTTCCTGATTTGGAGCTATTGGATAATGCTGCTATTAACATTTTTTAAAAATGCTTATTCACTTTTTTTTTGAAAGACAGAGCGTGGGGACAGGGGAGGGGCAGAATCCAAAGCAGACTCCAGGCTCTGAGCTGTCAGCAAAGAACCCAACATAGGGCTCAAACCCACAAACTATAAGATCATGACCTGAGCCAAAGGCAGGTGCTCAACCAACTGAGCCACCCAGATGCCCCTGCTATGAACATTTTTATGCATATCTTTTGACAGATACACATTCATTTCTGTGTATGCCTAAGAATGGAATTGCTAGATCATAAGGTAGGATTATGCTTATCAGCTATTTAGTCTTCTATATGTTTTTTATTTTTCCCATTAGACTCCAAGTTCTGCTGAAGGTAGGAAACAAGCCTGTCTTGTTCACCAATGTGTTTTCAGCATGTAACACAGTGTCTACCACATTGTAGGTGATCATTAAATATACATGGAAAAATGAAGCATCAATTCAAAGTAAGTTATGGTGGAGCCGGAACTAGATCCAACTCCTCCTGACTTCCACCCTCTGCAAGCTGGGATTTGGGAGTCCAGCTGACTCAGAAGGAGACAAAGCTCCAGGTGCTGGGTTGGTTTTAGCATCCTGTTATTCTTTGAAGAAAAAGCACTCCCTTTCCCTCCCTTGGCCTGCACTGTCACAGCTTGAAATATTCTTTTGATTATGAGAACATTTCCCATTAAGTGTACGTCTCCAGCTCTCCCCTAGGATTTATGAGCTCATAACTCTAAGATCTGTCACAATCAGTGTTACAAAAGTGTATCTGAATGTAATGAAATAATTCGATAAGAAACGTGGCCAGGAGACAGAATTTTCTCTTGCCTTACAAACCATCCCCAGGGGATGGGTGTATATAAATCAGCACCTCCCTTAATTAAGTAAAACATTTTAAGGAAAAAACAAATTAATTACCACTTCATGGCACCACCCCAGCCGATTACCCAAACGGTTCACGTTCCATAAACCTCGCTTGAATGTAGAACTAATTATCGCTCTTTTGGTTTGTTTATACTTCCCAATACTGCAAAGATCTGTATTAAAAGTGGGGGTGGGGTGGGATTTTTTTTTTCCACTTTCAAGATGATGCAAGTTGTCACAGAATTGAAAAGTAAGTTTTTGTTTTTGTTTTGTTTTGTTTTTTAAGCTGAAAACACAGGGTACATAGAATGTGGAGCATCCAGAGGGGGAAATAGAAATAATCTTGGGAAGGGCGCGTGGGTGTCTTAGTCGGCTCAGGTCATGATCTCCTAGTTCTTGAGTTCAAGCCCCACATTGGGATTCTCTCTCCCTCTCTCTCTGCCCCTCCCCAGCTTGCTCTCTCACTCTCTCTGTCTCTCTCTCTCAAAATAAATAAATAAATATTAAAAAAAAGAAAGAAATGATCTTGGAGTGTTTATAGAGTGGTGGAAAGAAGCCCTAATGTGGAGCCTTGGCCTGGATCAGTTAATGATTTGCTGTGTATTCTTGAGCATGAACTAGATATCTCTGGTTTCTGTCTGAGTGGCTGAACATCTTTCATCCAGCCTCCTATCCCCACAATGAGCCCATGCCTCCTGGCAAGTAGTCCCACTAAGAGGGGAGAATCCTGTTATCTATGGGCTATTGTCCAACCTGACCTGATGTCCTTTCTAATGCTTCTTTCTGCTGACTCTGTTTTCATCTTTGCCCCATGCGCCGGGCCGGACCCATTATCTTTGATCCAGACAGATTCCTGTGGCCGGGGCATCTGTTAACTACTGCTTCATCTAGTCCCATCCCAAGGTGGCCCTGCCCATCCTGGCCTCTTTCTTCTGACTGATCCAGTCACCTGATGAAGCAGGCTGCCCAGGCCTAGCCTTGGCTCTTCTGGGGTATGTAGGGGGAAGTGGGATCTCAAGAGCCTCAAACATGGCTGGCCCTGGGAACCCCCTCCAGCTGCGTTCCTTGTCTAAGTCCAGAGCCACGTGTCCACTCCTTGTGGGTAGAAAGCCAAACCCTAACCTACCCTTGCATCTCTGGTACTTGCCTCACATGCCGTGTACACTGTAGGCACTCAATCACTGCTGAATCACCATCTGAATTTTAGTGAAAGACATGCATAACCAGAAAGATATAATAATCTAACTCTTCAAAACATTTTTATTAAGGTCTGAGTTATACACAGTAAAGTACATACATTATAAATGTACGACCCAATCTATTTTTACTTTGCGTAGACCCACATAATCCCCACCTATGTCAAGACACGGAATATTTCCAGCCCCCCCCGCCCCCCCGCAGTGACTGTTAAAGGTCCTTCATAGTCAATACCTTAAAGTGAACCATTATTCTGACTTGCGTCACCGAAGATTTGTCTATTCTTAAATTTCATATAAATGCAATCACCTAGTATCTAGTTTTGTGTGTGTCTTTCTGGCTTCTTTTGCTCCTCTGCTGTGTCTGTGAGATTCATCCTCAATGCACAGAGTAATATTTTTGAACTCTTTAAGATTAAAAAATTTTTAGGGGCGCCTGGGTGGCTTAGTCGGTTAAGCGTCCGACTTTCACTTAAGTCATGATCTCGCGGTTCGTGGGTTCGGGCCCCACGTCGGCCTCTGTGCTGACTGCCAGCTCAGAGCCTGGAGCCTGTTTCAGAGTCTGTGACTCCCTCTCTCTCTGACCCTCCCCTGCTCACACTGTCTCTCTCTCTCTCTCCTAGAAATAAATAAAACATTAAAAAAAAAAGATTAAAAAAATTTTAAAGTGATTATTCTAGTGATTACTGGTTGTTGGTATCTAGTTTAACAGTATGTCAAATGCCTTTTTAAAAATAACCAAATGCCAAGATATTTGCAGACTTAATGCTGTCGTGATGGTATGTAACCTCCACCAAAAGGAGTAATTTAGATCTTGAGAGAACTCAAGTGCATTCAAGATCCAAATGTAGCAGGAGTGAGTTTGATCAGGAAAGCGTCTGACCACATTCCTTCCCTCTTGCGAACCTTCCAGGGCATCTTTTTATTGCTTTCATTTTTATTTCCTAGGTTACTAGAGAGGTTGAGTATCTTTTCTTGGGATCATTTGTCATCTATGTTCCCTCATTTCCTGCAGGGACCTTCTCTGGAGGACTGGGGGAGTTGGGAGATTGGAGGCTGCTTCCTCTGGGGGACAAGGGGAAGGAATAGGAATGACCTGGACGTCCCTTTCAAGGTTGATCCCAAAAGGGCCATTCACCCCTGGATCCAAGGAAAATCAGTGTTCAGGGAAGGTGGGGGAGAGTCAGGCTCCACACTCTCTCAGGTCAGACTGAGACATTGCCTGTCACTACAGAACCCTCAGTATCAAGCCTCACCTTTAGTCCTGAGAGTGTTTTAGCAATTGATGTCTGGAGTCACACTAGAGGCTCCACTCCAGCAGGTCTAGGGTGGATCCAGGAATCTGATATTTTATTATTTATTTTAATTTTTAGAAAGATTTTGTTTTTAAGCAAGCTCTACACCCAACATGGGGCTCAAACTTACAACCCTGAGATCAACAGTCACATGCTCTACCCACTAAGCCAGCCAGGTGCCCCTGTCTAATGTTTTAAAGTTCTCCAAGTGATTCTCTTGAATGGTCTGGAGCCAAACTGCTTGAATTTTAGTTCCAGTTCTGCTTGTTATTACTGTGACCTCAGGCAAGGAACGTGCCATAATTTCCTCTTCTGTACAATGGGGATAATAAGAGTATTGATAGAATTAATTGCGTTGATGCACTAATGCTTGTACAACACTTAGAAGAGTGCCTGGCAGAAAGTAAGCCCTCAAAGAGTTGGCCACTACCTCCACCGCCTCCATCACCACCGTCTTCATCATTACTTACAGTAGCACTACTACTTTACTCTTTCCTTTTACACACAGGGAAACTGAGGACCAGAGAAGGACACTGGCTTCTCCAAGATCATGCAGTGAGCCACAGGTGGCTCTCCTCTTGGGGCTACATTCCCTCACCTGTCCACATAGACGGCTAGGATGAAGGAGACCAGCTGGGTCCCCTCTTTTCCCCCTCTTTCTGGGTCTAGGTGGGACTGGAAAGACCTGGGGCACCTCTGGATTTCTAAGTTAAGACCAATATCTTTTACCAGTATCAAATCCTGCCAATTCCACCTCGACAATGTCTCTGGAATCCAAGCCCCCTGCCACACCTGAGGCCAGGTCACCGTCATCTTGCCTGGATAACTGCACTAGTCCCTCCCTGGTATTCCTGTTGCCACTTTATCCCCTCCACTTCATTCTAGAAACACACAAGTCCCCCAGAACAATTGCTCTAAATCACAAACCAAACTGGGTCACATCCTGGCTTAAAACTCTCCAAGCTGGGGGCACCTAGTGGCTCAGTTGATTAAGTGTCCAACTCACTCTTGGTTTTGGCTCAGGTCATGATCTTGTGGTTTGTTAGGGCCCAGCATTGGGCTCCACATTGACAGCATCAAGCCTACTTGGGATTCTCTGTCTCCCTTTCTCTCTGCCTTTCACCTGCTCAATCTTTATCTCTCTCAAAAAAATAAATATATAAAAAAAAGGAAGGACATTCTGTTACATGATACAATATGGAGGAAGCTAGTGGACATTCTGCTAAGTGAAATAAGCCAATGATGAAAGGAAAGTATGGTATTAATCCACTTACATGAGGTATCTAAAGTAGTCAGATTTGGGGTGCCTGGATGGCTCAGTTGGTTAAGCATCGGACTCTTGGTTTTGGTTCAGGTCATGATCTCATGATTTATGGGTTTGAACCCCACATAGGGAGGCTGCCAGCATGGAGAGAGGAAACAATTCTCTCTCCTCTCTCTGCCTATCTTTCTCTCAAAATAAATAAATAAAATAAACTTTAAAATAAATAAATAAATAAAGTAGTCAGACTCATAGAAACAGAGTAGAATGGTAGTTCCCTGGGGCTTGGGGAAGGGCAAAATGGAGAGCTGTTTGACAGATGGAGACTTTCAATTTTGCATAATGAAAAAGTTTTAGAGGTCTTCTGCACAACAGTATGAATATAGTTAATACCACTGAATTGTACACTCAGAAATGGTTGAGCTAGGGGCACCTGGCTGGCTCAGTCGGTAGAGCACGTGGCTTGTGATCTCTGGGTCATGAATTCAAGCCCCACATTGGTTAAAAAGATTGCTTTAAAAAATTCTTTAAATGGTGCATTTAAATGGTACCATTAAAAAATGGTACATTTTTTAAAAAGATTTTATTTTTAACTAATCTCTACATCCAGTGTGGGGCTCAAGGAAGAATCAATGCCCAGGATGTGCACCCCTGAAAATTTTAATATCACTACCACCACAGCCTCAGCTACCATTTATCAAGGGCTGAGCACCATGCCAAGCAAGATACATGCATCAACATCACAATTAATCTTCATGATAAGCCTGTATTATTCCCATATCCACAGATGAGGAAACTGAGGCTCAGAGAGGGAAGGTATCATGACCGAGATCACACAGCTAGTAGATTGTGGCCCTGAGACCTAAACCTTCCTAATTCCAGAGAAAAGCGTTTAATCACTCGACTGTATTTCCCATACACACCCAAATTACTGCACTGGGTCCATATATTGATTATTTTTCTGTCTCCCCAGTTAGGGCAGGGTCATGTCTTTGCCATCCTGCTTCCTATGCAACTGTCTTACCCAGGGCCCAGCACAGAGGGGGTGCACATTTTGTGGGATTTTTATTCCACAGTCTTGAGTAAGTAGGTGTCAATGCTATAGTTTCCCTAATTCCACAGCTTCTATTTCCCTCCAGGAATCGGCAGATTGGCGATTGCAAAAGAAACATCCTTAGCTGATCAATAAATAATAATGTTGGAGAATTTAAAATAAGAATCTGGATTATTAAAGTTACAAATCTTTGGTCTTTATACCTTTAATAAAACATGCATCTATTAATAATGGATACTAGTTCTGGCCTGCTTATGCTGAAAAGGGAAAAAAATGACCAGTTGAAAGATGCTAATATTTTTTCTCCTTAGCGGGCTTGGCTGCCAACTGCTTCACTGACAAATTGCTCATCATTTAAAAAGGTTTAAAAATTTTAACAGCACGAAAGGGAAATTAAAGATGAGATGTTCAGCCTTGTGGGCCCTCAGTAAGAGATTGTTCCTTCTGGAGACATCTCTCTGCTGGGCTTTGGTGGACCTGCCTCTGCTGGGTCTTCTCTTAGTCCTCTTGCTGCCCCCTTGTCAGCTCACTGATTTTCCCAACCTCTTCCCTCTTCCCTCTCCTCTCTCCTACCCCCCTCCTCTCCTCTCCTCTCCTCTCCTCTCCTCTCCTCTCCTCTCCTTACTTCACTTCCCTTGCCTTGAATGACCTCATCCATTCCTGTGACCACTAGTCATCATTGCATGAAGGCAAGTCACTCAGTAGAAGAGAAAGTCAAAGTCAAAGAGGTAACAAGAGGAGAGACCATGTGGGGCCTTGTAGGCCCATGTGGTACTTTGGCTTTTACTCCAAGCACAATGGCACTGCTGCAGGAGCCGAGGAGGGCACAATATGACTTATGGCTTATCAGAAATATCTTTGGAAGGGCGCCTGGGTGGCTCAGTCAGTTAAGCGTCCGACTTCGGCTCAGGTCACGATCTCACAGTTCGTGGGTTCGAGCCCCGCATCGGGCTCTGTGCTGACAGCCAGCTCAGAGCCTGGAGCCCGTTTCACATTCTGTGTCTCCCTCTCTCTCTGACCCTCCCCTGCTCATGCTGTCTCTTTTCTCTCTCTCTCAGAAATAAATAAAACATTGAAAAATATTTTAAAAAAAAGAAATATCTTTGGAGACTATGAGTAAAATAGACTGGAGGTGATAGGGGCAGGAGCAGGAAAAGCATTTAGGAGAATATTGTCATGATCCAGGAAAGAGATGAAGGTAGTTTGGAATAAAGTGGAAGTAGTGAGGAGGTGTGAGGTGGTTGGGGACAGGATATATTTTATATTTTAAAGGTAGAAGCCATAGAATTTGCTGATGGATTGGAGGAGGGGGGTTGAAAAAAAGAAAGGGGTCCAGGATGTCTTCCAAGGATTTTGGCCTGAGTAACCAAAACGGGGGAGTTTTCATTTTCTGAGATGGAGAACGCTGTGGGTAGAATAGGTTTGGGGATAAGGAACATAGTTTTGGATGTACTTCATTTGAGCTGCCTGTTGGATATAATTATATAGACTGAATTATGTCCCCTTAAAATCCATATTATTTTTAAGTTTGTTTCTTTTGAAAGGAGAGAGCACGCACGAAAATGGCAGAGGGAGAGGAGAGAGAATCCCAGGCAGGCTCTGCACTGGGGCTTGATCCCACAAACTGTGAGATCATGACCTGAGCTGAAACCAAGAGTCAGATGCTTACCTGACTGAAACACCCAGGTGCCCCAAATTCCGTGTTTTTGTTTTTGTAAGTTTTTGTTAAGTAAGCACTATGCCCAACATGGGGCTTGAATTACAACCTTGAGATCAAGAGTCACATGCTGTACCAAATGAGCCAGCCAGTTGCCCCTAAAATCCATATGTTGAAGCCCTACCCCTCATTGTTACTGTATTGGAGATAGGGATTTTAAGGAAGTAATTAAAGTTAAATGAGGTCAAAAGGATCAGGCCTTACTCTAGTAAATTGGTGCCCTTATAAGAAGAGGAAGAAACACCAGACATCTCTTTCCTCATACACATAGAGGAAATAGCATTTGAGGATCCAGCGAGAAGGTGACTATGTATAAGCCAGGAATAGAGGTTTCATCAGAAACCAACCCTGCTGGCACCTTGATCTTGGACCTCAGCCTCCAGAACTGGAAGAAAATAAATATATGTTGTTTAAGCCACCAGTCTGTGGTGTCTAGTTATGGTAACCCAAACTGACTAATATAAGTGGCTAAGAAGAGATGTAAAATTGGCAGTTGAACATATAGGTTCAAAATTTAGGAGAAAGACCCTGGCTACAGATATAAATTTGGGAATGATCATCAAGGGGGTGGTCTTTAAAGTGAGATTAGATTGCCAATGAAGGTAATGTCACAGAGATGAAAACATGACAAAGGGCCAAGCCCTATGACTTTCCCATGTTTAGAGGCTGAGGAGATGAGGAAAAATCAACAAAATGACTGAGAAGTTGCCAATGAGAGGGGAGCCAAGAACTTAAATGGTCCTAGAAGCCAAAAAAAAAGAGAGTGGTCATCTATGTCCAATGCTACTATCTATGCCCAATGCTACTGATGGGATAAGTAAGGTGAAAAATGAGACTGACCATTGGCTTTAGCAACTTGAAGGTTACTGGTGACCTCAACAAGAGCATTGGATTTAGTGTTGGGTCCCCTGATGGTAAAATCAAAAAAGGAAACCCAATGGATTCCATGACTACCATTATCTTCCAGAAATGAACCTACCAATTATTCAAGACAACTTTCTTCTGGGAATTTATCATCCAAACTGGGTACTATAATGAATCTTGTCAACAACAGTTGAAGGTTTTTTCCTCTGTCCCTTCTAACATTTTGACTCGGGTACAAGTGGCAGTCATGTATTCATTCCAGTCCGGTTATAGAGGGTCTTCAAGTTGAAGGTATATGGAAAAACTTCACATAGCAACCCAACACAAGGGCACAGAGGAAAGAGTAACCACCTGCCTTGGGAGCTGAGAAAGAGGTGATGCCATGGAGATGGGCTTTGAGAAGATAAATAGGAATTCTTAAAAAGAGGACAAATGACATTTTACAAAGGGGAAATGGTGTGGGCAAATTCTAGAATGTACTTTCACTTCAAATTTTTTTCTTTTTTTCCTGTTTTTCTAACTTTGTTTCTCTCTCACACATACACACCTCTATTTTCACAAACAAACCGTATACCTGTTAGAACTCTTGTTTGCAATTAATAGAAAAATCTCCTTAAAATGACTTAAACAACTGAAAGGAAATTTTTGGTTCATGTAATCAAAAAGTCCAATGGTAAATTTTTTTAAAAATTTTTTAAATGCTTTTTATTTATTTCTAGGAGAGAGAGAGAGAGATAGCGTGAGCAGGGGAGGGTCAGAGAGAGAGGGAGACACAGACGCTGAAATAGGCTCCAGGCTCTGAGCTGGCAGTCAGCACAGAGCGGGGCTCGAACCCACGAACCGCGAGATCATGACCTAAGCGAAAGTCGGACGCTTAACCGACTAAGCCACCCAGGCGTCCCTCCAATGGTAAATTTTTAAAAATATTTTTCATGTTTATTTATTTTTGAGAGAGAGAGAAAGAGACAGAGTATAAGTAGGGGAGGTGCAGAGGGAGAGAGGGAGACACAGAATCTGAAGCAGGCTCCAGGTTCTGAGCTGTCAGCACAGGGCCCAACACGGGGCTCAAGCTCACAAACTGCGAGATCATGACCTGAGCTGAAGTCAGAGGCTTAGCTAACAGCCACCCAGGTGCCCCCAAAAAGTCCAATGGTAAATTTAAGACATGACTAAACTGCAGGTCCAAACAATGGTACTATAGTTTGGTCTCTTTCCATCATATGGCTCAGCCTTGCTCCATGCTGGATTGGTGCTCCATGCCGGATTGGCAGTTCACAGGTGCTATGATAGGTGTTGACAATCCTAGGCCTAAATCATCCCAGTGGAACTGAACAGAGAGCCTCTCTGTTGTACCTCATTGGCTCTGATTGGGTCAGCTGGCTATCTCTGAACAAAAACACTGTGGTCAACGGATTGAGATGCTCTGATTGCTATAGCTGAAGCAAAGGCCCACCCCCAGCCCCAAAGAAGAGATCAAATCTGTCTAAAACACAGGGACTGAGATCCAGGAGGGACAGAGATACCAAAGGAAACACTTACTGCTAAAGAAGGTTGACTGGATCCTTGGCCACAAAAGGTTTGTATGCCCACTCCCATAGAGTGCAATACTGAGAATCTCCCTGAGATACTAGAATCCTACCTCTGTGTGGACACTTAGGCCTTGATGATTGAATAGCGCTCAGAGCAGGGGAGCCTCCAGGACTGTGCTAAGAGGTACAAGAAATGGAAAGGCCAAGAAACGTAGCTGATCTGGAGCTTAGCAGTCATCACACTCTCACTGGAGAAGCATATGACACCAGAGAGGGTAAGGAACTTGTTTGAGGCCATAGCAAGTTGAAGGAGAGTTGGAATTTGAACTCAGCTGATATGAACAAGGCTCTGTCTGTGTGTCTGGCAGCTGTCACATTCATTAGCTCCCTGACATCTATCTCCTTGTTTCCTTGTACATTTTTACAAGGTTGTTAATTACCAGCCATAAAGCTCAGCAAACATTTTGATAGGCTTTAAAAACTCATGAAAACAACGTTACATTTCAAGGCATGGTTTCCTAATTAATCTAATTAACTGTCAGCTTCACATCCTGCCAGTTTCCAGACGAGGCAGGCTGTGCTTCTCAACTTCTGATTCAGCCCCAGTGGACAGGGCTAGGCCCTTTCATGATCACAGTCCTCAAGCTAGGAAACTAGCCAACATGTGGCCTGAGGTGTGGGCTGTCTGAAGCAGTGTTTAGATGGTCAGCCTTGTTCTGGCTTATTTCCCTGGATGACCTATTTCTAGGAAGAAGACACAGTGATTGGAGATGCCCCAGATTAAAGCAAGCACATGGAGGACTGCTCACCTTAACTTGGGGCCATCGCAGAAGGCCAAGGTACAGGTAACTCTGGGGTGCCTTCCCCAAAGATGCCCCCTTTTCAGAGATCTTTCCTCATGCACAGTGCTGACCCTGTGGCCCTGCTTCCCCCCAATAGCTGATTGGACTGAGATGGACACCTCACCTAAAGATTGGTCAGTCACTTCTGACCTGTGGCCTGGCTTGAAAAGGTGAGCTGGGCCAACCAGAGGCAAATCTGTGGATGGAGAAACAGAAACAGGGAAGGGTGAATTCGTTTGCTTGGGCTACCATAACAAAGTTCCACAGACTGGTGGCTTAAACAACAGAAATTTATTTCTCACGTTCTGGAGGCTAGAAGTTAAAGTTCAAGGCACTGGCAAGGTTGGTTTCTCTCGAGGCCTCTCTCTGGCTTGCAGGTGGCCACCTTCTCTCTCTGTCATCACATGGTCTGTGTGTGCATATCCCTGGGTATGTCCAAATTTCCTCTTACAAGGTCACCAGTCAGATTGGCTTAGGGCTCACCCAAACAGCCTCATTTTAACTTAATCATTTCTTCAAAGACCCTTTCTCCAAATACAATCACTTTCTAAGGAACTGGGGTCTAGGGTTTCAACATACAAAGTTTTGGAAGATAAAATTCAGCTCATGACAAAGGGCAAGCACTAGTGATGAAAATTTACATGGCATTTGGCTGGGGCAAGGGGGCAGCCATGCCTGGTGCACCATCCATGACTGTGAGATCCCCTGGTCAACACCTTAAGCACTGTTTACTACAAACTCCTGGGACCTGCCACCTTCCACCTTTTATCTGTCTGCTTTCTGCTGAAGGCACCATCACAGGCATACAGGGGAAGACAGAGTACCAGGGAATTAATGCCCAAAGGGCAGTTCTCCAGGAGCGACTGATTGCAGTTGAAGGATGAATTCTGCAGCTCTCTTACCCCTGGGGTGGGTTAACTCTGACCCACGTTCTACACCATACATATCAGAGCTCTCTGGTAAGATTGAGATCCTGTTGCACAGAAGTAACTGCTTGGTCATGCTTCCTTCCCTTCCTTTCCCTGTCTCACTTTCCACTCTCTGCCCAGCATTTGCTGGTGTGCCTCTCAAGTAAGCCACTTGCACTTGGATCCTTGTTTCAAGGTCTGCTGCTGAGGGAATGCAAACAAACTTAGATGACATGTGGACATGATGTGAAAATAGAAGCAGGGGAAGCTGGCCAAAGAAAAGAGGAGAGAGAAAGATTGAGCCCAAAGAGGGGGATAATGTGCCTGTATTACCAAGGTTCAAGTTCTGGTCCCTATGAGCACTGCCCTCTATTTATCCATCTTGGCTTTCCAAGTTGTCATAAAGTGGAATGTTAGGTGTTCTGGGACATAAAATAATTTAGTCCCTTCCCTATCCAAGTGTAGCAGATTCTCTTGGACTCTTCCAGAAGCTTCCCTCTGAGATGTGCTGTTATAAGGAAGTTGGTACCTCTTGCTCTGGGGAATTGTGCTGTAAAGGACATTATGTGGCTTCATAAATATGCCTTTCAAAGTTAACCCTTGGTTTGCAGAGCTGAAGCTGGGGACGAGTTGGGAGAATTTGCATATGGGCCAGGAGTTACCTGGGAGGTCAGGAACTGAGGCCCTGCGCCTTTTCTTGAGATAAAACATGATCATAACCTTTCTGGTTGATTGGGATGAGCCCAACCAAGGCTCCTGAAAGAAAGGACATAAAGCAGGGCACCTGCGTGGCTCAGTTGGTTAGGCATCCAGCTTCGGCTCAGGTCATGATCCCGCGGTTCATGGGTTCGAGTCCTGCGTTGGGCTCTGTGCTGACAGCCAGCTCAGAGCCTGGAGACTGTTTCAGATTCTGTGTCTCCCTCTCTCTCTGACCCTCCCCTGCTCACGCTCTTTCTCTCTCTCTCTCAGAAATAAATTAAACATAAAAAAAAATATATTTTTTTAAAATAAAGAAATGACATAAAGACATACAGGGAAAATACCATAAATGTAAAGGGAATCTGTACTGGTGACTAGCGTTCAATACCAACTCTTAGGTTGTAGATATTTAGTTTAATTTTGGAACTGATCCTGGGAAGATTGGCTAACTGAGGAAGCATGTGTCCTTTTAGTGAAGGAATTCAATCCCGTTACTTTGAACTTTACCTACTTTCTTCCTTTTTTTTCTCTATGACTTGGGGCTGTTACTTTGCCTTCCTCAGCAGAGCTGAGTGTCAAGCTGAAGGGTAAAGATCAGATCCTACCTATAAAGTAAGATCTGAGAGTCTAAAGTCTTGCAGAAAAATAAGAATATGATTATAAACTACATGTCTAAAATCTAAATACTCAACTCTTTAATACTTCCTACTTTCTATGGGAATTCTTTAACATCATTTGGTGAATATGGGTATGTAGGGTATGTGCTATATTCCTTGTAGGAATGAAAGGGGGGAATTGAGCCATCAGGGGCAGGGTCTGGAGTCAGAGAGGAGTGGGCGGGGCAGTTGACTTCTGGGTTAGAAGGGTAATACCAAGTGCCACAGTCACCAATGATGTGTGCCCTAAGTGACAGGGGAGTCTGAAAAGAGGGGTATAACCCTCGGGTCAGTGATAGCATGATATTTACAATGATAATGATGAACGGGGTGTACATGATAACCATCATAAAATCCTCTGTTTACAGATGAGAAAACTTTACCACCCTCTGCAGGGCTGAACGTCAGTCCTAAGAAGCAAAATGAGACCCTAAAAAATATGATTTAATTGTCAGAAAGTAGGAAGATGAGGAACAGATTGGGAAATGGGAGTCCTATTTGGGTCAGTGTGAGCTGTTCAAGGCCAAGCCTTGAATACTTTAGGCATATCAGAAGCCAGCTTGGGGGTGGGGTGGGCTAGTTTTGGTGGCCTGAGGCCCAACAGGATTGTCCTTCCAGTGGTTTCTATTCTTCATTATCTAGCACTTCCTGGCTCCTACCCTGCTTGTCACTCCCCTAGTGAATTTAAATAGATACCCTCAAAATTAAATTAGGGCTGGTTCTTCTTCCCTTTTGTCTATTCACCTTCAAGAATTTAATGAGCTTGTCTAGGGTAAAATGTATTATTCAAGGTCAATGCTGGTGGTATCACTGAGGAAGTAAATCCTAAACTAATAGAAATTAAGTGTAATGTAAAATAGCAACTGATCTGTTGCAGTAAGAAAAATTAACAAACTGTTGTTCAAATATTTATTAACAGAGCAACTGGACAGATATCCTTATTCTTTGGCTGGAGGCAACTGAAACTCAAGGAATTGTCTGGTCCTAAATGAGAGAGTTGGCTCAGAAATAATTATAGGGGTTGAGAGGACCAGACCCATCCTTGGGGGCTGGGGAGGGGTGAGACCTGTGGTCTCCTAGGCAGGTCAGAGTAGGGGCACAGTGTCTCCAGATGCTCCTCCTCCCCTCCTCCCTCACTGAAAGCAGATGTTCATCCTAAAGTGACTGTCACTAGCTCATCTCTGTGACCCATGTAGGAGGAGTTCTGGCCACTCCCTCATCCAGAGCTCAGTCCTAAACTTCAGCCTTGACCTTCCTACCATTCTCCTGCCTCTATGTTCTTTTTATTCACCCCCTTTCTGACAGCTTTGGCAGTTAGTGACTATTTTGGATTTTTCCCTACAAATGCTCAGCCTCTCCCATAGGCATCACCAACCACCTGTCGTCTTCCATCACTGACCTACATAAAGATGGCTGTAAAGTCTGGCACCTGGAAGAAAAGACTCCAGTTTCCTTTCTGACTATGGGAAATTGCCTCCAGAGACAGCCATTGTGAAAACTAATAAAGGGAAATCTTGTTTAAAATGGAATCAGGAGGGGCGCCTGGGTGGCTTAGTCGGTTAAGCGTCCGACTTTCGCTTAGGTCATGATCTCGCGGTTCGTGGGTTCGAGCCCCGCGTCGGGCTCTGTGCTGACTGCCAGCTCAGAGCCTGGAGCCTCTTTCAGTCTGTGACTCCCTCTCTCTCTGACCCTCCCCTGCTCACGCTGTCTCTCTCTCTCCTAGAAATAAATAAAACATTAAAAAAAAAAATGGAATCAGGAGGGGCACCTGGCTGGCTCAGTCAGTAGAACATGTGACTCTGATCTTGGGGTCCTGAGTTCAAGTCCCACCTTGGGCCTGGAGCCTACATAAAACAAACTAAGTAAATATATAAATAAAATGGAATCAGGAGACCTGCAGGGGAGCTCTTGTGCCCTCTCACCTGTGGTCAATTGCAGACTCAACAGGAAGAGATAGGCTTTGCACCTGGATACTACGTCCCCATCCACTCTCTGATTTTCCTCTTCCCCCAGCAATAGGCCAGCCAATGAGAGACAGCCACAGCTCAGCCAATGAAAAGCCGCTATACTTGGAACTCTCGTTTACTCCAGTGGACTTTTTGTTTATAACAGCCCCTTTCCTCTGTAAAAGAGCATTCCTCTCCTTTGGTCTGCGGATTTGCCCGTGGTTTATGTCATAATTTGCTTTTCTCAGGTTGCAATTCTCTGCTATATTCCAGGAGCAACGACAAAACCACATTTTTTGTTGGTAAAATAATTTGCAGCTTTATTTAAAAATTTTTAAATGTTCATTTTTGAGAGACATATAAATACCACATTTTAAAAAAATATTTATTTAGTTTTGAGAGAGAAAGAAATAGTGTGAGCAGGGGAAGGATGGGGGGGCGAGGGTGGGGGGAGACACAGAATCTGAAGCAGGCTGCAGGCTCTGGGTAGTCAGCACAGAGCCCTATTCAGGATTCACATGAGATCATGACCAGAGCCTGAGTCGATGCCTAACCTACTGAGCCACCCAGGTGCCCCTTTGGCAGCTTTATTTTTAAGGTTACCACCACCACCACCACCACTGCCTCCCATCTCTGGGTGCCCATGCTGCTCTTCCCGTCTGAGGTGGTGTCCTTATTGAGCAAGAAGTCCAACTAACTCTCAGGGGAGTACGGCCCAGCTAGCCCCCAGTCTTTCCAGCTGCAGATGAGCCCCCAGTTGAATTTGAGTGACCCAGCAGACATCCTGCAGAAGAACCGCCCAGCTGCATCTGGCCATCCCTTAGAATGCAACTCTTGATCTCAGGGTCATGAGTTCAAGCCCCACACTGGGCACAGAGCTTACATTAAAAAAAAATAAAATAAATAAAATAAAAAGATTTGCAGTGGCCTGTGAAATAGCAATAGGTCATTGAAATACCGAACCTTCTAGGACTGGAGTCTGGCTTCCCCATGCTGTTCTGTTATACTTTGCCAACTTCAGATTGCCTGATTGACACACATGTTGTACTTCCTGGACTACCTGCCAGGGCTGCTCTGATCTGCCCATCGAATTCCAAGCCCAAGTGCATCGTTCTTTCGACAAACACTGATTTGTATCTACTACTTGAACTGGCACAATGGGCATGGTCTCTGAGGATTCAAAGACACACTCCCAGCCTCTGAGAAGTTTCTTAGGCCAAGGAGGACACAGGAAGGAAGATAACATGCTAAAATTCAGTGTGCAAAGTGCTGAAATAGCAGCACATAGAACCGTAGAGCAGGAAGGAACAGTCATGTCCAGGTAGACTTCATGGAGATCATGGAGAGTCTGTGCGTGGTCAGCGGGGAGTTCTCCAGGTGGGTCACTCCCAGGTGGTCCTGATCCTGTGTTGCCCCTGTGGCGCTTCTCAGTGCAGCTGCCTGTCCCACCACCCCTGGGCCTCCTGCATCTCACCCCTGCAGGCTCTCCCCTCACCAGGGCTGGGCTCTACAGTTGGAGAATTTTAAGTAGGAGAATGGCATGGTGGCTGGTATTAGGGGAAGATTGGGAGAAACCAGAGACCCTGCAGGAGGCAGGTGAAGTGGTTAAGATGAGAGAGTCACAGCAGGCGGGGGACAGAAACTGTGCCTAGGATGGAGAGCTTAGGACTCAGAGGTGGCAGGCAACAAGCCACTGGCTCCCAACCCAGTGCTCATTCCACTACTGAGCGAATGAGTTTCTATAAAATGTGAAAGTGTATTTAAAACAAAACATTTTTTTATGTTTCTTTCTTTTTGAGAGAGAGAGACAGAGTGCAAGTGGAGGAGGAGCAGAGAGAGGGGGAGACACAGAATCTGAAGCAGGCTTCAGGCTGCTGTCAGCAAAGCCAGACGCGGGGCTTAAACCCATGAGCCGTGAGATTATTACCTGAGCTGAAGTCCGATGCTTAAGTGACTGAGCTACCCAGGTGCCCCCTGACTGTAAGTTTTTTTTTTTTTTAAGTTTTGGAAGGCACTTGCGAAATTCAGTATTGGAAAGGGGGCCAGGGACCAGGATTGTGTGAGTTGGGCAAAGAAAACTTGTGCTTTATTTATAACGTTCTAATAAAAAAAAAGAAGTTAGTGTGCCTGGGTGGCTCAGTTGGTTAAGCATCTGACTCTTGATTTCAGCTCAGGTCATAATCTCATTGGGCTCTGCACTGACAGCACGGAGCCTGCTTGGGATTCTCTCTCTCTCTCTCTCTCTCTCTCTCTCTCTCTCTCTCTCTCTCTCTTCTCTTTCTCTCTCTTTCCTCCTCCCCTGCTCCTCCTCCTCTCTCTCTCTCAAAATAAATTAATTAATTTAAAAAAAGAAGACAAATACCATATGATTTCACTCAAATATGAAAATCAGGAAGCAAAGGAAAAAGGAAAAAAGAAACAAACCAAGAAACAGACTCTTAATTATAGAGAACAAACTGATAGTTACCAGAGCAGAAGTGGGTGGGGGATAAGTGAAATAGGTGATGGGGATTAAGAGGGCATTTATGAGGAGCACTGAGGAATGTATAGAATGGTTGAAATACTCTATTGTACACCTTAAAGTAATGTAACACTGTATGTTAATTATAGTGGAATTTTTTTTAAAAGGCAATGGCTCAATTAGAACTAATATAATTAAATATTTTTTTAAAGTTTTTTTTCTTGGGGTGCCTGGGTGGCTCAGTCGGTTAAGCATCCGACTTCTGCTCAGGTCATGATCTCAGTTCATGGGTTCGAGCCCCGCGTCGGGCTCTGTGCTGACAGCTAGCTCAGAGCCTGGAGCCTGCTTCAGATTCTGTGTTTCCCTCTGTCTCTGACCCTCCCCTGATCAGACTGTCTCTTTCTCTCTCTCTCTCTCTCTCTCTCTCAGAAATAAATAAAACATTGACAAATTTAAAAAAAATAAAGGTTTCTTTCTTCTTTTTTTTTTTTTTTTAAGTAATCTCTACACCCAAGATGGGGTTTGAACTCACACCCCTCAGATCAAGAGTTACACACATGCTCCACCAACTGAGCCAGCCAGATGCCCTAGAACTGATATAATTAAATCTTAATTTAATACTAGAAAATCATGAACTAAAGAGCCTGGCTGGCTCAGTTGGTAAAGCGTGCGATTCTTGATCTTGGGGTTGTGAGTTTGAGCCCATGTTGGATGTAGAGATTACTTAAAAGTAAAATCCTTATTTATTTTTATTTTTTAATTTACATCCAAGTTAGTTAGCATATAGAGCAATAATGATTTCAGGAGTAGAATCCAGTGATTCATCCCCTACATACACACCCAGGGCTCATCCCAACAAGTGTCTTCCTCAATTCCCCTTGCCCATTTAGCCCATCCCCCCACCCACAAGCCCTCCAGCAACCCTCAGTTTGTTCTCTCTGTTTAAGAGTCTCTTATGTTTTGTTTTTTTGTTTTTTTTTAAATATTTTTATTTATTTCTAGGAGAGAGAGAGAGAGACAGCGTGAGCAGGGGAGGGTCAGAGAGAGAGGGAGTCACAGACTGAAACAGGCTCCAGACTCTGAGCTGGCAGTCAGCACAGAGCCGGACGCGGGACTCGAACCACGAACCGCAAGATCATGACGTAAGCGAAAGTCGGACGCTTAACCGACTAAGCCACCCAGGCGCCCCTCAGATGCCCATCTAAAGTCCAGGTTATCACCTGTGCTTTTGACCAACCAACCAATTATAAATAAGAGTTTCCTATGACTCCTTTCTTGGATTCAATTAATTTGCTAGAGCAACTCATAGAACTCAGAAAAACAGTTCACTTACTAGATTACCACTTTATTACTAAGGATATTAAAGGATACAAATGAAAAGCCAGATGAAAAATTCATAGGTAAAGGTCAGTGGGGAAAGGGTGCAGAGCTAACACACACTCTCCAAGAAACCACGCCACCCATACCTTCACATGTTCATCAGCCCGAAATCTCATTAAACCCCATCGTGGGTTTTTATGGAGACTTCATCACTTGGGTAGGGTTAATTAAATCATGGGCCGTTGGTGATGGGACTGGATGTCCAGCCCCTCTTCTCTCCCTGGAGGCTAGGGCTGGAAGTTCCAATCCTCTAATTGTTGGCTTCCTGGAAAGGAGCCCCCATCCTTAGGGGTTTTTCAAAAGTCATCATTAATATAAACTCAGGTGTGATTGAAAGGAGCTTGTTATGAATAACAAAAGATGCTGTTTTCACCTTTCTGGCACTTACCATTTGGGAAATTCCAAGGGTTTTAGAAGCTCTGCTGGAGGACCAAATATCTATTTCTTCTCTATTTTTAATTTTCTTTTTTTTTATGTTTGTTTATTTTTTAAAGAGATAGCGTGCAAGTGGGGGAGGAGCAGGAGAGAGGGGGACACAGAATCTGAAGCAGGCTGCAGGCTCTGAGCTATCAGTATAGAGTCCAATGCAAGGCTTGAACTCACCACAAGATCATGACCTGAGCCGAGGTCAGATGCTTAACTGATTGAGCCACCCAGGAGCTCCCCCAAATATCTATTTCGTACTGTAAATCATGACGTCACACTTTACTGACAGAAAAACAGAGCACAGAGAGGGGATGTCCCTTCCCCCACATAACTATACTCTCAAAAATAACAGACATAAATAAGCTAGAGTTGCTTTTCTTTTTAGGACTATTGCTTGAAGGCCTAAAGAGAAAAATGAGCACAGCCTAATGGAATGAGCCCTCTACTGAGAATTCTGGTCTCTGCAAAATCCTTTGCTGAACAAGGAGCCAGGGAAGTCCAAGTTCGCTGCCAGATCAGATTGACAGTTTTCTGGATTACAGGTACTGGGAGAAAACTCATTATTTTAGGAGCAGTTTGTGCTTATTGCACTCTATAGGCAGATGTTAGAATTCTTCCTTGAGAAATAATTGTTCTCTTGTTTGAGAATATATTTCAAGAAAACTGTTGATTATGCAAAGGGATACCTGCTGAGGGGCCAACCTTGCTGTTCTGCTGTTCCTGATTAAGCAACAGGGATTTTCAGTTTTACCCTAGTGCTCTTTTGTATTTGCCTCATAGATTTTTGCCTTATTTCCAACCTCTATTTAGCACTTTGTTTTAAAGGACTTTTTGTACCCAGCATACAGAGGGGAGATCGGAAGAGAGAACTTGGCAACAGGCCAGGGTGAAAAGAGCCAGGTATCCAGCAAGACATTCCCAGGTGGGAAACACTGGCCACAGTGATGTCTAATGCTCAGTGTAAAGATCTTGCTCATTCTGTGATGTCACTGCCTTTCCTTTCTCCCCAGATCTTTAGGATCATGGTTACCCCAGGACTGGGTTGAATTGTGGCTCCCCTCAAAAGATAATATTCACATCCTAATCCACAAGAACCTGTGAATGTGACCTTATTTGAGAGAAGGGGTTTTGCCATCAGTGGCCATCATCAAAGAAGCACTACCTTTTTTTTTTTAACAAAATAACTCATTATTTTTTTAAATGATTATTTATTTTGAGAGAAAGAGGCAAGCAGGAGAGGAGCAAAGAGAGAAGGAGAGAGAGAATCCCATACTGCGCAGAGTAGCCAGCTCAGAACTTGATGCGGGACTCGATCTCATGAACCATGAAATCATGACCTGAGCCAACATCAAGAGTCAGACATGAAGCATTACCTTTGAGGGAGTCCGTAGAAGCCAGTATTGACTGGCTGCACAGTGGATGGTGCAGCCCCATGAGTAATGGTATAACCAGCATTAAATAAATGGTATTAGGGAAATGCAGAAGCAAGATCTATATTGTTTCTGTATAAACAGGGTCTGAAGAGTATGGCATTTTAAGCAATAACAGTTGCTGCCTGTTTTCTCCTAGTGGCAGATATAACAGCCCACAACAGCACATTTGACAGTAAAGAACAGGAAGAGATGGATCCCAAAAAGAATCTCCATGTGTGCTGATTGAACAATAAACATGTAAGTAAGTGCCACTTCCACACCCATTATTCTGAGTCTTCTCAATAATTCACTATACGTTATATGGGCCCAGTAATGTTATATTTCTTTTCTTTTTTTAAAAATATTTTTATTTATTTCTAGGAAAGAGAGAGAGAGACAGTGTGAGCAGGGGAGGGTCAAAGAGAGAGGGAGACACAGAATCTGAAACAGGCTCCAGGCTCTGAGCTGGCAGTCAGCACAACACGGGGCTCGAACCCACGAACCACGAGATCATGACCTAAGCAAAAGTCGGACGCTTAACCGACTAAGCCACCCAGGCGCCCCAGTAATTTTATATTTCTAATCAAATTATTTAGATAGGCAAGTCTCCCCAAAACATTTGTCAAGGGCCCCGTGTACCCTAGGGACAGCCTGTTCCCACTTTTTTTTTTTTTTTATGTTTTATGTTTGTTTATTTTTGAGAGAGAGAGAAACAGAACACAAGTGGGGAAGGGGTGGAGAGAGAAGGAGACACAGTATCTGAAGCAGGTTCCAGGTTCCGAGCCATCAGCACAGAGCCCGACGCAGGGCTCAAACCCACAGACTGTGAGATTGTGACCTGAGCCAAAGTCGGACACTTAGCTGACTGAGCCACCCAGGGACCCCAGCCCAAAGCCTTTTCTATTCCAGGTTTT
Organism: Proteles cristata cristata; assembly: GCA_017311185.1. Lineage (NCBI taxonomy): Eukaryota > Metazoa > Chordata > Mammalia > Carnivora > Hyaenidae > Proteles > Proteles cristata. Next base: position 6,542 of record JAESUZ010000188.1, on the reverse strand, counting down.
TTGACTTCCTAACAAAATGGTATCAGGAAATATCCATTATCTTCTGCCTGGTTTCTATTCCTACCTCTTTCCTGCCCTACAACTGAGACCTCTTGATATCTACTGCAGGCTCAGTCCTTGTCCAGTTACCAAAGAGAAATTCTGCCCTGAATTGGAGAAGCTGATAACTCCAGCCCCAGAACAGACCCAGCTGAATCATTCTTTCCCATCCCATAGCCTGTCCACCTTTTTCAGTTTATAACAGATTCCTCGCTCACCAGTCTCTAGGGTCTCAGTCAGCACAAATCATGTGCCTGAGACTTTTAAACTGGAATAACCAAATAATCCAATTAACAGATGGGCAGGAAATGTGAACAGACATTTCTCCAAAGAAGACATACAGATGGCCAACAGACATATGAAAAGATACTCAACATCTCTCTTGCAGGGGAAATGCAGATCAAAACCACCTTGAGATATCACCTCACACCTGTCAGGATGGCTAAAAACAAAACAAAAACAATAATTAAAAATACAATAAGCAAGTGTTGGCAAGGACTGCTGGTGGGAATGCAAACTGATGTAGACATTGTAGAAAACATTATGGAGGTTCCTCAAAAAATTAAAAATAGACTGGATATTTTTCCAGAGAATCGGTGAAAACACTGATTCAAAAAGATTCGCACTCTTATGTTCATTGCAGCATTATTTACAATACCCAAATTAATTAGGAAGGAGCCTAAGTGTCCATAGATAAAAGAATGGATAAAGAAGATGCAGCATATATTTACACATATATACACAATAGAATATTATTCCTATAAGAAGAATGTAATCTTGTCATTTGCAATAACATGGATGGATCTAGAGAGTATAATTCTAAGTGAAATAAGTTGGAAAGAGAAAGACAAATACCATGTGATTTCACTAATAAATGGAAATTAAGAAACAATTTTTATAAAAAGAAACCAAAAAACAGACTCTTTAAAAAAAATTTTTTTAATGTTTTATTTATTTCTGAGAGAGACAGCGTGAGCAGGGGAGGGTCAGAGAGAGAGACACACACAGAATCTGAAACAGGCTCCTGTTAGCACAGAGCCGGACGTGGGACTCAAACCTACCCACAAACCATGAAATTATGACCTGAGCTGAAGCCAGATGCTTAACCGACTGAGCCACGCAGGCACCCCTCAAAAAACAGACTCTTAACTATAGAGAACAAACAGAGGAGATGGAAATGGATGGGTGAAATTGGTGATGGGGATTAAGAGTACACTTATTGTGGGATGCCTGGGTAGCTCAGCTGGTTAAGGATCTGACTCTTGATTTCAGCTCAGGTCATGAGCTGATGGTTCCTGAATTCAAGCCTCATGTTGAGCCCTGTGCTGACTTGGGATTCTCTTTCCCCATCTCTCTGCCCCTCCCCAACCTCAAAATGGATAAATAAACTTAAAAAAAATTTAAAGAGTACATTTTTTGTGATGACCTCTGAGGAATGTATAGAATGGTTGAATCACTGTATTATATGCCTGAAACTAATATAACACTGTATGTTAGCTGTAATGGAATTAAATTTTTTTTAAAAAGTGTTGAGAGAAAAACCCACCAGCCTCAAAATCTGTACCTGCCAAATTATCTGTCACAACAGAGAAATAAGCCAAAATTGAAGAAATGTGTTGCTGGTCGATATGTCTTCCAGGAAATATTAAGAGAAGTTCTTTGGAGAATGACAATGGTATAGGTCAGAAACTCGAATCTGCATAAAGAAAAGCCTTTAGGAAGGAAAGAGTGAAAGTCAAATAAAAACGTCTTTTTCTTATTCCGAAATAAGTAAAAAGTAAACTGGAATAACCGGAGTGACCTAGTTGTCAGATTGAAGGCACAAATAAGGCCACTGTTTTTTAATTTTCCACTCATTCAAATCCTTTCATGCCCTTATTTGTACAAGGGCCAAAATCTCCCTCTTTAGGCTTCCCCTGATCCCTGGATTTTCAAAGCTGAGGGGATAATTTGGATTTAGAACATTGGTACAGTTCCAAGGCCACCCACAGAGAGAACTAGAAACTCTGATCAGTTCACTACATTGTTTTCTCATTGTATCACCATGTCACTCACTGTTAAAGAGTGACATATCTGCTTTACTCCCCATATCTGCTTTATTTACCACCACTGTATCTGAGAATTGGTGCTTAAAAAGTATTGCTTAAATCAATGTAAGAATGAAGAAATGCATACATGCATGAATGAATAAATGAAATGAAGTTTCTGAAGCAATGGAGAGACAAGACAGAAGGTGGTTTCCAGAGGTGGAATCTGGACCCACCCCTTTGGAGATGTTCTGAATGCTCAGTGCAATAGTCCAACCATCTCCCATAGCAAATTAGAAAAGGCAGATAAAATGAGACTTTTTTGTCATGCTTTCCCTGTGGTAATAGGATACAAGAGAAAGTTCTCACTGTGGCAGTTTTAAAATATAGCCCCCGAGGGGCACCTGGGTGGCTCAGTCAGTTAAGCATCTGACTTCGGCTCAGGTCATGATCTCACAGTTTGTGGGTTCAAGCCCCGCATCAGGCTCTGTGCTGACAGCTCAGAGCCTGGAGCCTGCTTCAAATTCTGTGTCTCCCTCTCTCTCTGCCCCTCCCTAGCTCTCTTTCTCTCTCTCTCAAATATAAACATTAAAAAAAATTTTCTGAATAAAATATCCACCCCCGAATTCTTTGATACTCCTTTTAACTAGTGGTGGAATCTATATCCCCTCCTGCCGAGTCTGGGCTCTGTAAATGCTTAACCAACCGTAGAAATGATGTACCAGGAGCGCCTGGGTGGCTTAGTTGGTTAAGTGTCTGACTTTGGCTCAGGTCATGATCTCACAGTTGTGGGTCTGAGCCCCTCATTGGACTGTGTGCTGACAGCTCAGAGCCTGGAACCTGTTTCAGATTCTGCGTGTCCCTCTCTCTCTCTGCCCCTCCCCCACTCGTGCTCTGTCTCTGTCTCAAAAATAAATAAAAATAAATAAAAGAAATAATGTACCAGTTTCCAGGTACAGGCCTTAAGAAACTCAGTTTCCACTTCCTGTCTCTTGGAACTCTAATTCATGAAACCCAGCCACCATGCTGTGAGGAAACCCAAGGAGCTTTGAGAAGAGGTCTACATGGAGAAGAACTGGCAGCCAGCACCAACTTGCCAGCCATGTGGGTGAACCATCTTGGAAATGGGTCCACCAGACTCAGTGGAGCTGTCCCAGTCGACATTGCATAAGCAAAAATGAGCTGTCCCTCCTGAGCCCCAATCAGATTGTAGGCTCATGAGAAAAATACATGATTTCTATCTCAAGCCACTAAATTTTGAGTGTTTGGTGATGTAGCTGTTATAAGTGGGACACTCATGAAACTTCAGCTTCTACTCTTCCGTAATCTAGTTTGACTCAGTTTCCCTGTTTCATATACCAGGTCCCCTTCTGGGCCTGTATCCTTGAGAGGCAGCCTGCATCTTGTCCCATCTATGGCATGGGATGAGAGGGCTCTTTCTACCCTCCCCCCCACCCCACCCCCGCACTGTGTCTCCAGTCCTGAAGGAGAATTACTTAGCCTCTGAAATCACATCTGCCTCGCCTCTCTGGCAGCCCATGCTAAGACCTTGAGTGTTTTGTGGTCGTCTGGCTTTGGAGCTAAGGAATGAAATGTGGGTGTCATTTCAAGCCAGTTCAGAGCCCTTTTATTCTGTGGCTGCATTCAACACTTTAGCAGAGAACCAAAGCACAGAACTTAGCAGAGGTGGTTTGTTGGTTGGCAAAGCTACGTGCCAAGTCCAATCACAGCATTTCTTGTTGTGCTCTGTGTGGATACAGACTCTACACTCAGGGGAACCATCTCCGAAGCCTCTAAATGATTCTGAAACATGTTTAGATGCCGTTTAGCCGCTTGGATGAGCCAGTGACTGCCTCATTAATCTGACAAACTGTTGGAAACAACTTGCTTGCTTCCCTCCTCCTGGCATTGGGCACCAGCAGCCTCCTTACCTTGAGGACACTTTAAATTTTAGAGGCTAAGGGTGCCTGGCTATGGAAGTAGACAGATGTGAATTCAAATACCAGCTGCATGATGTGAACCTCTCACATTCCTGTGATCTTGGGAAGGGAATGTCACCTCCCTGATGCTAGGTTTTCAGATCTGTTCATGGGGATAATGCCAATTTCAGAAAGTAGCTATAAAGAGTCAACAAGATAAGGCACAGCCTGCATATGAGCTGGGTCTGCCAGCCCTTTGAGAGTGACCCAAGATAGGTTCCAATCTCCCACTTGCCCTTTTTTGCAAGTTCATACTTAATAAGCACTCAGAACAGTGTCTGTTAGAAAGTGCTAGAGAAAGTCCTGTGAATTGTAATGGATCACTTTTGTGCACCTTTGGCTCCAGGCTTCTGGTACACCTGTTTGGAACGATGGTGAGGTTCAGTGGTTAAGAGTGTGGACTCTAGGAGCGCCTGGGTGGCTTAGTCGGTTAAGCGTCCGACTTTCGCTTAGGTCATGAACTCGCGGTTCGTGGGTTCGGGCCCCGCGTCGGGCTCTGTGCTGACTGCCAGCTCAGAGCCTGGAGCCTGTTTCAGTCTGTGACTCCCTCTCTCTCTGACCTCCTGTCTACGCTTAAGTTCTCTCTCTTAGAAATAAATAAAAAACATAAAAAAAAAATTAAAAAAAAAAAAGAGTGTGGACTCTGGACACAAAGTTTCTGCATTTGAATCTCGGCTCCAGTACTTACTCTAGGTGTGATCTTAGGTGAACTCACCTTCCTGGACCCAATTTCCTCATCTGTAAAGTGGAGATGATAATAACACCTGTCTGTTAAGGCTGGTATAAAGATGGGATGAGTCATTGTATGTAAAACACCCAGAACATAGAGCTGTATAACATTAGCTGTTACACTTCTGCACTATGTTAACCACGTGTGACATCTCACTCCTTCCTTAATTCCTATACATCAACTGCCACACAAAAATCTTTTTCTGTGGGGATGCCTGGGTGGCTCAGTCAGTTGAGTGGCCGACTCTTGATTTTGGCTCAGGTCATGATTTCACGGTTTGTGAGATGGAGCCCGGAAGCACGTTCTGTACTGGCTGTGCTTGGGATTCTCTCTGTCCCTCTCTCCCCTCCCCCGTGCTCCCACCCATGCTTTCTCTCCCTTTCTCTGAAAATAAATAAACTTTAAAAAAATGTGTGTGTATGTGTGTGTATAGTTTCAGGACTTACAAAAAACATTTGGATGCAATGGGTAGAGTTAATGTTCTAAATGACTGGAAAAAAATATGCCAAAATGTGCATCCGTATCCAGTCTGATCACAGACACTAGAAAATTAGCAAAGCAAGAAGAGTTTTTTTCTGTGTGCGTTGTTTATGTTTCTGTTTTGTGAGAAGAATTTTTTTCCACCATTCATGTAATTGATAAGACCAGCTTACCACTGGTGTCAATGTCTGTGACAATTGTGCATGTAACCCAGGTGTACCCTAGAGTCTCTCACTATGGGTGGTCTCAGTAAGATTGACTTGATTCCATGTCCATAGTCTATGGGTCCACAGAGCTCTCTCCAAGAGGCTGGAATCTCCGGGAGCTCACGAGCTCAGTAACATCTGCCTCTAGGGGCCTGGTACTGGCATGAATCTCTGTGACCCAGATGTGAGACTCTGACACAAACCCAGATAAATAACCACCCAGATCACAGAAAGCATTCATGGGTATAATTAGATTTTTTCTCAGTTGGTAAAAAATTTTAAATACACAAAAGAGCAGAACATAATCTAACAGACACCCATGCCCTCTAACTCTCAGAATTTAATGTTCCCATTTTATCATCTACTTCATTTTATAGGATTTGCTGTTTTTAAACTAGTAGGGTTAAAAGTGAAATCTTCTCTGTACACATCCCTCCCAGAGGAATTCATCATCAGGAATTTGGTGTCTGTCCTTCCAAATCTTGTTTTTATAGTTTTACTGCATATAATGTATCCATAAATACTTATCACATTGTTTTGCGTGGACGTAAAATGCACAAAAGGGGTGCCAGTGTGGCTCAAGTCTGTAGAGTATGCAACTCTTGATCTTGGGGTTGTAAACTTGAGCCCCAAGTTGGGTGAAGAGATTACTAAAAATGAAATCTTTAAGGGCGTTTAGGTAGCTTGGTCCATTAAGCATCTGACTTAGGCTCAGGTCATGAACTCATGGTTTGTGGGTTCAAGGCCCGTGTCAGGCTCTATTCTAACAGCTCAGAACCTGGAGACTGCTTTGGATTCTACGTCTCCCTTTCTCTGCACCTCCCCTGCTTGTGTGCTTGCTCTCTTTCTCTCTGTCTCAAAAAATAAAATCAATATTTAAAAAATAATAAAATCTTTGAAAATTTTAAAATAAAATGCACAAAATGGTATATTTTATTCTCTGCAACTTGCTTTTTTATGCAATGTGTTTTGAGATCTATCTTTGATGATATATACAGATAGATACTAGTTCTTTTATATTAACTGGCACATAGTATTTTATCTTAGGAATATTTTAAATTCATCTATCTAAAGTACTACT
>JAESUZ010000187.1:0-20262 GCA_017311185.1 Proteles cristata cristata | reverse complement strand
GGGGCCTAGCAAAATAGAGCCCGGTCTGTCCGAGTCCTCCTCACAGTCCTCCATGGTGGCTAGTCCCACAAAATCATTCTTGGGGCCCCATGAGGCTGCGGGGCAAGTTGGTACCGGCCCTGGATCACATGGCCCCTTTTTTTTCTGCTTAGGACCTTGCTGAGAATCATCTGGTCGCTGGGGGCACTCACCTTTCCAGTGGCCCTCCTGACGGCACAAAGCACATAGATTCCAGCCTAGTTTCGAGATAGAGCGAGACCCCCCTCCCTGCTGCTCTCCTTTCTGGATTTGGCCCTTTCCCTCCGGGGCTTTCTCCTGGTGGTGTCTTGATTGCTCCGCCAAAGCGGCAGCTAACAAATCTGCCTGTTTTTGCATCTTTCGCCGTTCTTCCTTCCGTGCTGCCTGGTCACGGTTAATGAGCACCTGGGTTGCTACTTCTAGCAACTGACTGATATTCATGCCAGTGAAACCTTCGAGTTTTTGCAGCTTGCGCCAAATATCTCCCTGGGCCTGGCCTATGAAAGCCACATTAATAATCCACTCATCCGCTGGTTGGCGGGGTTTTTTCAGGTTCTCCTGACTGTACGGGCTGTTTAACCTCTGGCCAGTATTTGCAGGAAGCCGTGAGGCGAGCCAGGATTACTTTACAGCTCTCTTCAGTACAGACTTTTAGCCAAGGAGGCCGGGACAGGACCAGGTCTTGCCAACAGTCAATATAAGGAAATTGGTCAGGGTGGCCTGGGTCCCCTGCAATGACTGAACACCCGGCCAACTAGTTCCTTATCAAGCGAGCTCTCAGAGGGCCAGCCCACCCCAAAGGATGGCCAATTTCACAGAATGTCCGGAGCTTTTCAGGAGTTAATTTTACACCATAATTTCCTGAATATCCCTTTTTGAAATTCCTCAACATACACCCTAGGGGAGTCGGTTTACTCTGCTTTCCACCCATTTCCTCCCCCTAACAGGCGACTTTCACGCACAAGAAAGGGGAAGACCAGGGAAGGAGGGGGACCAGTTTGGAAGGGACGCATACCCGCTTTGTCCGCTTCCGGCCGATCTCCTCTCGGAGATATTTCAGGCTCCTCTTAGCATTTGGGTTCAGTTTCGATCCCTGACCCGGATCAGACTCACGAGGAAGTCTGACGCCGCCTTAAGCCGTATGAGGTCGCCACGGAACCGCGGATCGGGACGCAACACTCGCCTCGGCCCTTGGTCAGGTTGGAACCTTCCCGTTGTCCGTCTCAGTCACACACATTCACATAACGACTCCAGCCCATCGCCCTACATTAGAGTTACAGCTTCGTTCCTCTTCCCTTGTGGACTTACTAGTGCAACTCTGGGAGGTGATCAGGCTCCCCTTCTGCCTCTTAGGGGCAGGTCCACCAAAACGAACCCGGGTTCTTACCAGTCAGATGGGCGGCGCTCCTTAAGCTGGTTCCCGGGCCTCGGGTTCTGTTAGCGCACACAGGGCCCTCGCCCCGTCTCGCCTCGCCGGGATAGGTTAGTCCCCTACGGATCAAGAGGTCCGCTGGCGCCAGGTGAGGTCGCTTCTCCCGGCTCATACCCTGGTGGCAAGGGATGTGGCAATGCACTGTCTCCGAGTCCCGGGCGAGGGCCCCAGGTAATAATGTTGCAGGATTCTCGCTCAGAGAGTCATGACACAGAGACTTTTCTTTCCAGGAAGCAACTTTATTTTGCCGGCACCGCTTAGTTGGGTTCGTACCCAAAAGAACTGAGCGGCCCACATCATATGGCATAGGTTTTTTTATGCATTTTCTATTTCTTTGTCTCCCATATATGGTAATACACATAAACATGCAGTCTGATTAAGTTGTTTCAGTTTACAGGAACATGGGGGATGTAGGCAGCTGGACTCCTATCTAGGTGACCTTGAAGTCTTCTCTCCTCTCTTCTTCATTTTTTTCATTCTCCTTAGGGAGGGGTTCCTACCACACTTTCTTCCCTCCCTGAGACCAGCCGCACTGCTGGCGGGTGGGGAGGGAGCCCGGGGAGCACGCGGAAGCTCCCCGCCCTGAGTCACTCTACTCTTGCCCGCCCTCACCCCTACATCGGAAACCAAGTATTTCTCGCCCCTTCATGTCTCACCTCCCCCACTCCTGCCACGAGCATACGGGGCCCCTCCTGGATCCTCGGCTCCCACGCTGCCCCCACTCAGCCCTCCAGGATGGGACCCAAAGGCATCTGGGGGAGGGGAGAAGGTAGGAACCCTTTCCAGCACAGAAGCTCCTGGGGGGGTCCTTCCCACACACAGAACACCCCCCACCCCCATGGGCGGTGCAGGGGCGCACATGCAGCCACCGTGGGGGGCACACAGAGCAGGTGCTCCCTAGAGGTCCCTTGACCGTCGTCGGAGGGCAGTTTCAGGCTGGCCCTGGGCGGGTAGCGCTGTGGGTCGTCCTGCTGTGAGTGGGGACCGTCAGGCTTGGCCCGCGGCAGCTGCTATGGGCTCGGGGTGAGCAGTGGCGGCTGCCGTATTTATTCTGGGGAGCCTACACTGGCCGCTGGGTAGAGAGGGGATTGGAGGCCCAGCGTGCACGTGGGGACCTCTGTCAAGGGGCTAGAGACAGGTGCCAACGGAGGGGTGAGCACGGAGCCTTGGGTGCTCCCAGGCAAGAGGAGCTCAGCCCAGGAGCAGGCAGTCTGAGGAGAAGGCTGCCAGGACCTAACCGTGACCTCGGACTTGCCCGGGCAATCTCCTCCTTTCCCTGCCTTTCCTAGCCAGGCTGTGGGGAGCAGGTGACAGACTCAATTGGGCTTCCCCAAGAGCTGGGGGAGGCATTGGGAAATCAAGGTGCAATGATCAAAACGCCCAGCATATCTGCTCCAAAGACGTCTTTGTGCTTCAGGCCATTCCCTATGCTGTGCCCCTGACCGAGAGTGCCCCTGTCATCGTTCCTGGCCCAAGGTCCCGCCCCCTCCTCCAGGACCCCTCCCCCCGATCCTTGAGCCCCCCTCAGGCTCTCTGTCCCTCTGAGACAGCTGTGACCAGTTGGGGCTCAGCTCTTGTCACCAGCCCTGCCTCCCCACTTCGGGGATGTGACCAGGTCACTGTCAACTCTGCACTGCACAGAAGACACAGTGGCACAGCACCCCCCCCCATACTTCATAGACACACTCCAAGAGCACTGGAGGGGCTCAATATCGCCTCATTCGGGGCTCAGGTGATTTGGAGGGCTGAGCAGGTGATGAGCGTCAACAGTGGCCAGGCTGAGTCTGGGAGCCAGTGGGGGCTGAAGCGGGTGGTGAGCTGGAGGGCACCCTGCTCTGGAGAAGGCACGCACACACCGCTGGGCAAGTATTAAGAGAACAAGACCCACCAGCAAGAAGAGACCAGCCGGCCGGCCTTCAACTTGCAATCTCTGGCTCGGTCCCATCCAGCAGCACACACCAGCCCCAGGAGGCCCAGAGCTGGTGCTTGGCCCCTGGGGCAGACGAGGTCTCCGGAAAACCCATTCCCGTCATCCTCTCTGTAGGGCCCAGAGGCCCTTGCACCCCACGGCCTTCGGGGATCAGGGAAGCAGCCAGGTGTTCTTGGTGCATTAAAACACTCCAGGCTGAAGTGGGGGAGCTGGACCTGCCCCCAGCCACACACACCCAACAGAACCGGGCAGGGCCTTCTTTGCCTATCTGTGTGGGGCCCTCAGGGTAGGACAGCTGTGGAGCCAAAGATGAGGATACGACCGAGGGTCTCAGCACACAGTACCCCAGATGTTCAGGGCCCAGTCGAACGTCACCCATCATAGCAAGGACGAGGGAGCTCTCAGCTTGCTTGAGAAAACACAGTTAATAGATGCCGACACCAGAATTACGATGCAGATTGGAACTGAGGATTGAGATTCAAGTTATAAAGAACCAAATGGATATTTTATGATTTTTTTTTAAACATTCAAATAATTGGACTAAAAGGGACAACGGATGTCTCCACATCAGAACAAGGAGGGAAGAGGGAAGCATGGGTGAACTTGACGACAGAACAATAGAAATCACACAGCCCAAACAACGGAGACAGAATAGACTGGGGTGGGGGTGAGGGCGGGGATCAGAGCCTCAGGAACGTGTGCAACATCACAAAGGATCTCACATTTGTGCCATTAATGTCCCAGAAGGAGAGAAGACAGGAGGTGGGGTGGGGAGACTGGAAAAAAAATAAAGAGATAGCAACTGAAAATCGCTCCCACGTTTGGCAGGAGACAGAAACCTACAGATTCAAGACGCTGAACAAACCCCAAATGGTATCAACCTAGAGAAACCTGTGCCAAGACCCATCATCAGCCACCATCCAAGAACTGAAGGCAACAATCCTTGAAAGCGGCAACACAGAAACGAAGCCTCAGTGTTGAGGCAAAACAGTTGGAATACGGAGGATTTTCCGTCAGAAACCATGGAGGCTGGAAGGAAGTGGAGGGACATTTTTAAGGGCTGAAAGAGGAGAAGGGTCATCCATGTATTCTACAGGGATGAGAAGTCAAGACATTCCCACAGGAAGGAAATGCCGAGAATGTGTCACCTTCAGACCTCACCTGAAAGAAGGGCCAAAGAAAGCTCTCCGAACAAAAAGAAAATGCTAAAAGGAGTTTTCTTGGGGCATCAGGCAGGAAGAGGGGACATTGTCCTCCGCTGTAGGTTTCTAAATTCCACTAGATGCTTGAAGCAAAAATTACACCAGTGTCTCGTGACTCAGAGTAGTTAGAGGGACATCTCAGTAAATACATTATAAAAGGCAGAGGGGAGGGGTGCCTGGATGGCTCAGTTGGTTAAGCGTCTGACTTCAGCTCAGGCCATGATCTCGTGATTCATGAGTTCGAGCCCCGTGTCCGGCTCTATGCTGATGGCTCAGACCCTGGAGCTGCTTCAGATTCTGTGTCTCCCTCTCTCTCTGACCCTCCCCTGCTCATACTCTGTCTCCCTCTCTCTCTCTCTCAAACATAAATAAAACATTTAAAAAAAATTTTTTTAATATGGAGGGTAAAGGGATGGAAAGAGAGGAGAGATTTCTGCACGTTGCTCAAACTGGTAAAATCCAGGAGGCTGTGGTAAGGACATACATCAAATGTAATCCTTAGAGCGACTGCTACAAATCTATGCAAACAGATACACTCAAAAAACACTATAGATACACCAAAATTGAATTCTAAAATGTGTTCACATCACCCACAGAAAGGAAGGAAAAAGAAAACGGAAAAAAGGAAACATAGAAATGAAAAGCAAAGCGGCAGACTTATGCCATAACAGAAAATGCACATGATTCCACCTAAGCAGCATTTTGAGATGACGAAATTGGGGCGCCTGGGTGGCTTAGTCGGTTAAGCGTCCGACTTTCGCTTAGGTCATGATCTCGCGGTTCGTGGGTTCGAGCCCCGCGTCGGGCTCTGTGCTGACTGCCAGCTCAGAGCCTGGAGCCTGTTTCAGTCTGTGACTCCCTCTCTCTCTGACCCTCCCCTGCTCAAGTTGTCTCTCTCTCTCTCCTAGAAATAAATAAAACATTTAAAAAATTAAAAAAAAAAAAGAGATGATGAAATTATAGAAATGGAGAACAGATCGGAGCTTGGCGGGGCAAGGGCGGGGGCTGGTGAGGGGGAAATAGGAGGGGATCTCCGTGCTGGGGGAAAGTTCTGTATCTTGGTCTCAGCCTTGGTCACCCGTGATGAGGGACAAAGGACTGGCCACCCACATCGTATCAGTGGCAGCGTCCTGCTTTCTGTATTATAGTCACAGAAGATGTAAACCCTGGAACAAGGTATCCCTAGGTATCTGTCGGGGCCCCACACAGAGCTCGCACGGGACACGGCCCCCGGCAGAGGCTGCCCCTGGAAGGTTGGAATCCTGCCAGACCCTCTCCTGATCGACCTCCTCAGTCTCCAGGCCTCGGAGCTCATGTTGCCTCTTCAGAGAAATTCCTGATTCTTCGTGCAAAATGTACCCCAGTCACACCCCCCAGTGAGGCTCATTAGAACACGGATTCCCCTGCTATTTTCTAAGATGCTTCTTCTCCATCCCCCCGGAAAGGAAGCCCCATGAAGACTGAGGCCTCATCCCTCTAATCATGAGTACCCAAGGCAGACATTCTGTAGGCATGTGTGGGACGTATTCGCTACCTGTTGCTGCGTCACAAATCGCCCCAAAACCGATTCGGCTCAAGACAGAAACCATCTGTTGTCTTTCATGCTTGGCCGCAGGGAAGTCAGAGGGTGTGGCAGAGAAAGGGTCTCTGCCCCACGCGTCTGAGGGCCAGGTACGGAGACAGCACCCCTCGCCCCCCAACCCTGGATCCCAGGCTTGTCTCCAGAGAGCTCTTTCACAACCTCCAGGCCACGCCCAGCCCCACGCACACCTCTGTGGCTCACCGTCTACCCTGTGGATGCGGTCAGGGTCATGAGGGGAGTAGAGATGTAATTGGAATGGGGGTTGGAATATGGGGGGGCTCTTTGGACTAACCATCCGAGATACCCCTCTTGGGAAAACACTCCCCTCGGGGGAATGGCCCCATCACAGCTGGGGGGCTCCATCCAAGAGTGCAAGCTTTGGAGGCAGACAGGGAGGCCCAGCCCCCTCCCCGTCGCAGGGCTCTGTTCCCATCACACGTCTCCCCCTTGGCGCCGTTTCTAGGGCACGTGGCAGCAGCCCCCAGGGCCGCTGTGAGGACCAGAGAAGACATGCAGGGATCCCCAGGGACAGAGCTCTCCCTGGGACACCTCGTCCAACCCTCAACACTGTTAGGCACGGAGGGGCCGCATCTGGCCCTTTTTTGCAGAGGAGGAAACCAGGGTATGGAAAACTGGCGTCCCCTAGGGGAAAGGCTGAGCCCGCTACCCTCCCTGCTTCTGACCCCTGCACGGCGGGCCTCTGCAGCAGCTCTGGCCATTCAGCTCGCCCCCCTCCACCCCTTCTCTTCCCATCCCCGTATGCTTTGTCGTAGGGAATCTTTGTGATTTCCCTCATATACCACGACCTTTGCACATGATGCTTATTGCTTCTGTCCCCATGAGGTCACCCTGCTGAGCCTCCCCGGCTAGCCCCAGCACAGGCCCCTCCCTTTCTGGGAAGGCAGGCTCGAAGCAACTCCCCACAGGCCCGGGCTCGTGGGCCCTGGGCCTCAGCACTGAACACCACCAGACGTAAACAACGGAAACGGACGGATCCAGACTTGACAAAAATCTAGCTCTGCTTCATCCAAGCGGACATTCACCGACCTGCTTCTCTGAGAGGACCATGGAGGCCTATCTTCAGGCATGGCTCGATCCAGGGGCCCAACAACATCATCAGGCATCTGTTTCTTGGGTCTGCCTTCCTCTGTGTGCATTCTCAGATATGCTCTCCCAACCTGTCAGCCATGATGGCCCGGTAGCTTCCTGGACCTACTGGGGTCACGGGACTGACCCCACACTCACCACTGCACACTGTAAGCGGGGGAGGGAGGGACGTAGGGGTTGGATGGGGTCAACGTCCAGCAGCTACCAATGCCTCCGGTGGCCTTTACCTTCCACAAGGTCTGGCCTCTTTTTTTTTTAATTAAAAATTATTTAATTAAATATTAAAATTCCCAGAAGGGCACATCCGTCTCCTTCTGGAGGGTCCCGCTCTGGGAGCAAAGCTGTTACCAGTTTCCCTGTGTCCCGGCAAAGATATCTTACACTGTTAGAAGCAAATGCAAACACCCATGGAATATTCTCTGCAGCTCTGTTTTCTCAAGAGATACAAATGATACTCTCTGCTCTGAACCCTCTTTGTCTTGTTTTTTCTTTCCTCCTACTAACAGATTTTTTTAAATTTTAAAATGTTTGTTTATTTTTGAGAGAGAGAGACACACACAGTACGAACAGGGGAGGGGCAGAGTGAGAGGGAGGCACAGAATCCAAAGCAGGTTCCGGGCTCCGAGCTGTCAGCGCGGAGTCTGACTCGGGGCTCGAACCCATGAACTGTGAGATTGTGACCTGAGCTGAAGTTGGCTGCTTAGCTGAACTGAGCCCCCCAGGTGCCCCTCTTCCGACTAACAGAGTTTTGGAGCTTATTCCACAAGGGCTCTTTGGAGATCCCTTCCTCTCCTCCTTGAACCTCATGTAAACGGAATCACCCCGGACTGAGGTACGCGCATCCTGGGGTCGCCTGCGAGGACTCACTCTTTTGTATACTTTCCCCTTAAGCGAAAGTTAGAAAGCTGCTTCTAACGGCTGGGGTCGAGCAAAGGTGAAGGGCTGTTGCTTTTGTGATTCCACTGGGTCGTGTATATATATATATACGATTCTCCCTTGCTGGCTTTGAGAAGCGAGACCTCTGTTGAAAGAGGGCCTGTGACAGTCACATGCTAGGGGATGGCCGGGGGCCTCCAGCCACGAGGGAGTGAGTTCTGCCAACGGCCAGGTGAGCTTGGCAGGGGCCCAGCCTCACCACTCCCTAGTCAGGGGAGCAGCCCAGCTGCTCAGGGCTCCACCCCAGGAGTGAGAGGTGTGCAGCCGGCCGTGAGCGGCAAGGTTGCTGGTGTTCTTTCGGAAGCGAAGAGCAGCGTCCAGTCCTCTCTGCCCAGCGGCTGTCCACCGTCTTCTTCGGAGTCCGTTCCCCAACTTCGGGCCCCTGTGCTTCCGAGTTCCCTGGCTGGACCCTGGGCGTGTTTAGTCCTCTAGCCACCAGGGAGGGGGGCACGAACACGCCCTTTCGACTGCCACGTGGCTGGGACCTGAGTCCAAGAACGGCTGCCTCCGGGGCCACACCACGTTGGACACCCCTCCACCCGTGGACGCTCTCCCAGGCCTGACTTCCTCCCACGGACGGCCAGGCGGAAAGAGCAGAGATGCAGGTCCACAAGGAGACACAGAAGTGCGATAAACCCACACCACAGGCACGCGGCGCCTTCACCTTGAGCACATGGCCCTCCCCTCCACGTTCCGGTACGATGACACGGTGGCTCTGGGCAAGTACCCCCCAGTCCCCGGGAGGAGGAGAGAGGGGGAGATGAGGAGCCGGAAGAATGGTTCTGAACTGAGGGGGCAAAGCGCGGGGCACCAGAGGCCTCCGGCGGGGCCTGGAAGGGGGGCCTGGAAGGAGGGCTCGGATGCCGCTTATAGCCAATAATGACCTGCGACCCGACCGTGCCGGCCTGACAAAGGGCCAGGGCGCCCTGTCCCCCGCGGGGCTGCACCCCCTCTGCACGCCCTCTGATGGCTTCCGTGCATTTTGGAGAGCTGACCCAGAGCCTGGAGAGGGGGCAGCTCCCAACGGGCTCTCCTCTCAGCCACCAGGGAGCCTGGCTGTGGAAAGCAGCCCGTGCCACCTGCCCAGACGCCTGGACGCTGCCAGCCCCAACCCCACTCGAGCCCCGTGTGAGAGAGTTCGGGGGCGAGCAGAGACGCCTGCGCTGCAAAGCCAGAGTCGAGATCCAAGCTCCCGGCTCCAGATGGCCAGGGGCTCTCCCGAGGACCTTCTGCAGGAAATCCAAGGTCACCGGCGAGAGCAGGTGGTGGATCGGAGGCCCCACCTCAGGCTCCCGTGGCCCCCCTCACACAGCCCCGGCGGGGGACACCAGCTAAGCAGAGCACGGCCTACACTTCGTTGTCCTGTGCACTTCTCAATCCCCGGGTCCCTCACTTCAGGCCCTAAACCACCAGCACCCAGGCCAGAGGCCTGCAAATCAGCCCTGACCCTCCCCCACGCCACTCAAATCCAGAGGCATGCTAACCTCAGCGACCCCCCCACCGCTCTGGCCCCTGCTCTGGCCCACCAGCCTCCCGGAGACCATGCCCTCAAGTGCCCACAGGGCTCCCCCCGGCTCTCCGTTCCACCCCACGTGAGCCCACCCTCGCCCGAGAGCCGTGGCGCTATCTCACAGACAGACCCCCTCCCCCTGAAGGGGTGGCCTGGCATCCCCCTCTCCCGCCCAGCCCCTAATCTGCTTTCTGCAAAGAGCCCTGCCTGCTCTGTCTGTGCTCCGAGCCCTGCATCCGGGGTCCCAGGCGCCCAGCGTCCGGGCTGGAGCTCAGACAGCGTGTGTCGGGAAGCCGACCCCAGGAGGACATGCGCTCCCCTCTTCTCATTTTCAGCTGTACCTGCTGAAAGGGCCCTTCCGCTGAGAGCCGAGGGAGGGCTCTGCAACCAAGAGGAAAGGAAACACAAATTGGCCCCTGGCTGCCTCTCGCTCAATGAAGGAGAAGCTGCCTGTGACACGATCCTTCCGAGGAGTATCATTACACACACACACACACACACACACACACACACACAGCGGGGAAAGGCCCATGCCTGGCTTTGTTCCCCGTTGAGAAACTAACAGAGGATGCACACGTCGCCCCCGGGGCCCCTCCTGAGTCC
Organism: Proteles cristata cristata; assembly: GCA_017311185.1. Classification (NCBI taxonomy): domain Eukaryota; kingdom Metazoa; phylum Chordata; class Mammalia; order Carnivora; family Hyaenidae; genus Proteles; species Proteles cristata. The sequence goes on along the minus strand of JAESUZ010000187.1, from coordinate 9,942 downwards.
CTGGACGTGTGGGATGGACATGGGCCGGTGCCCTCTGGCTGTTTGCGATCAGGGAGGACCCGGCAGGGGCGGAGGGTCTGAGGAAGGACACACAGAGAGCTCCTGGGGCTGAAGAGCTTTCTGGCGCCGCTTCTGCCCACGAGAGGCCAGCAGAGGGGTCTTTCAGTGGCCGTGGCCATGGCCCCGGTGAGGGGGCTACTGCTTGCGGCAGAGTACACAGTCAGCAGTGCTCAGGGGAACACGGTCGGCCAGCCCGGCATTCCCCAGAGGGGGAGACAGAGTCAGGAAGTGGACCCCCGGGGTCCCCTGGCCCTGCGCAGCCCCTCCCTTCCCACACCTGTGTCTCTGAGCCCCTGCTTCCTCGCACCTGGGCAACTTCTGGGGGGTCCTGGCCGACTTCCCTCCCTCCCTCCGCTCTGCCGCTCCAGCCCGCCTCCTTGTCGACATCAGAGGGGACCCAGGAATCCCGGGGAAGGGAGGCCACCCGTCCGGGCCTGCCCTTCTGGCTCTGTGCTCAGCCCTGCTGCACGTACCCACGGTCCAGGCTCCCCGAACCTAGCAGACCAACCTCACAGCAACGTTTCGCTGGGAGCCGAGATCCTCCTGACTCGAGGATCCACCCAGAGCCACCAGCCTTTGCTGGCCGTCTGCCCCCACTGCCCCACCTCTCCCTCCTCCCACAAAACCCCAGCGGCCGACCCCGTAAACAAAGGGCACCTCCTCTAGTCAAGGAGCGACTATTTGCTGAGGGCCTACAGCGCACCAGCCCCTCAAGGGACAAAGCCTCGGCCCTGCCCTCAGAGACCCCGCCTGCCTCCCCTGTCCTCTCTGCCTGGAAGAGAGCACCCCAATCCAGCGTGGCCTCTGCTCCAGCCCTGCTCACCTGTGACCCGCACCCACGAGGAGGCTGGACAGCTGTGCTGAGAGCCGGGCAGGGCGGCCTCCCCAGGGGCGGGGCCACAGCTTACGACCTGGCTGCAGGGTCCTCAGCGAGTACTGAGTGGGAAGCAGATATCCCACATCCACCGAGAGAAGCCAGTAAGGCGGGATCTGGGGCTCCACCTTACAGGTTTGTGGGCAGAGACCGCATCCTCCGGCCCGGCTAGATGTCTGCCTGGTCTGGCCTGGGGCTCCGGTCACCTGCAGGCAGGCCCTGGGCCACCGATTCTGAACCTCTTTGAAGAGGCGCGCCTCTCCTGGGCCATGCTGCGTTAGCTTCCAGCTGTCCCTCATCTTTGCAGTTCATTCTCCACGCTAGCCTCCCTCAGCTCCCGCCTGGGCCGCAGCGTGCCTCCCTCCTGTCCTCAGTGACGCCTCCTCACCCCCACGGCCTTCGGGGAGCCTTCTGAGGGCCCGGCCCTCGCGGCTTCCCGCCAGATCCCCGAGCCCTGGGAGCCGGCACCGCGTGACCCCAGGACATCTTCGTAGCAGTCAGATACTCCACGCCGACTGCAAAGGAACAAACCAGCGAGCCTCCCTTTGGTGGCTGGACAGGCCGCACGTAGCGTGCCTGCCTGTCCAGGCCTTGGCCAAGGCCACGTTCCCTGGACCCCGCAGAAGCAGGGTGGCCATGCGGGCTGTGTGACACCTGGGGGTGGGGATGCCGGCGTTTTCCCCTCAGCCTGTCACCCGAGTGCGAGACCACGATTTGCGGTGCTGTGTGCCCTGGGGACAGGGCTGGCCCTCCACAAAGGACACAGGGACAGGGAGGGGAGAACTGAACTTACAGCTGTCACGGGAGCCTCAGACAGAAACACCTTCTGCTGATGTAAACAGGCCCGGGTCACGGCTCCGACCACACCTGCTCCTCCCTGGGGCCTTCCCGCAGGTGCCACTCAGGCTCTGGCCAGCCCTTTCCCCTCTGCCTTCCTGTACTCACTCCTCAGTGAGACCCAAATGGAATTCTCGAGCCCACCACCCCCCCCCCAACATGCTAGTTCCTGTCACCGGCCGCCTCTACCCCCACACTCCTGGCCTGGGGCTCAGGAGGCAGGCCTCCTCCCTCCTCCCTCCCGCTCCCCTCCCGCTCCAGAACAGCCCCGCAGCTAGGCCGTGCAGTACCAGTCAAGGTAAGTGGTAACTCGGGACCTTATTTCCTTCACCCACTCGCACACGATTCTTTTCATGGTTGTCCTTTAAGCAGCAGAAATGTTTTATCAGCTGAAACCTTGAACATAATCTCAATGAATACACAGATTCATACAGGGGTGCCCCCTGCGAGGCCTCGACGTTACCCCCCCGCCGTTCCCCTCAAGCACATTCAGAAACTGGATGGCACAGATCAGCCGCGAGGGCCTCCCGCGCCAGCCCTGGGTATTCTGAGCAGGAGCCCCAGGCACTGGGCCTGCTTCACGTGCGGGAGACAAGCAGGGTGGCGGCCCCGCCTCTCCCTGCCCCTTGAATGTCACCGCGGACAAGGAGGGGACTGTCGGCAGTGTGCTCTTCACGCACCCAGAAAAGTCAGCAGCCTCGTTCTTGGCTTTGCACCCGAGAGCACTTCCTTGGGAGGAACAGAGTCGGCCCTGGGTCAGTGGAACCCAGTGAGACCTGGGAAAGAACCTGATCCAAGGCGAGGAGGCCAAAACCAGCAAGGAGGGGAGGCGTGGCGGGAGGGGGCTACGCCTCTCCGTCCTAAGGATGCCGAAGGACTGCAGCGGTTTCCCGAAAGCAAACAGCGGGCGTCTCTTCCTTAGGGCTTCCTTTGCCCACCCAGCAAAAGCTGGAGGAAGGGGGTGGCGAGGAGGACCCATGGGCAATGGTGGCGGCCAAGTGCCGCTGGGGCAGTGGCTGGGGAGGCAGAGGCGGTGGGAAGAAGGCAGCCAGAACGGTTGTGAGGAGCACAAGGCTCAGGGATCGAGCAAGCACGTATGTGTGTTTAGGAAAACAGGAGGCTTGGGGCACCTGGGTGGCTTAGTCGGTTGAGCGTCCGACTTTCGCTTAGGTCATGATCTCGCGGTTCGTGGGTTCAAGCTCCTCATCGGGCTCTGTGCTGACTGCCAGCTCAGAGCCTGGAGCCTGTTTCAGTCTGTGACTCCCTCTCTCTCTCTGACCCACCCCTGCTCACGCTGTAAATGCTTTCTCTCTCTCTCCTAGAAATAAAACATTAAAAAAAATTTAAAAAAAAAAAGGAAAACAGGAGGCTGGCCTCCTGCCCTCTGAGAAAGGCGCCCTAATCACGGAGGGGCTACAAAGAGCCCCAGGCATTGGAGTTATTAGAGATCTCCATACAAGCTTTATATATACAGACAGGCGGGTGAATCGTGCAGATGTACGCGTGTGTATACGTATGCTAACGTACACACAAGCACCCACGTAGGCTTGTGCATAATCCGTGTGTCCCCAGATCTATCCACAGGGAGTGCCCGGAAGCACAGACACCCCAGTCACAGTGAGCACACCCAGTGCCCACACCCTGGTCTGTAAATACCATTCTGTGGTAAACGCAGCAGGGCTCCCGGGAGAAGAGCAGAGTCCGGGGCCGGGACTGAGGAAGAACAGGAGAATCCTCAAACACCTTGTGCCACAAGGTCAAGAAATGCTCAGGGAACGAAGAGTCGTGATGAAATGACAAGGAATCTGTTTGAAAGGCCAAATCTACGATGTTTGGAGCAGCAGCTTAAGAAGAGTACACGTTATAACATAACGAGTAACTGTGAATCCTGGACTCTTTACTAATGTAAGCAAATACGTGAGTATCTAACTAAGTGGGGGAGAAGGGAAAACTCGTCCTTTAACAAAGTGTCAATTCATCAATTCATCGGTGTAGGAGAAACGATGGAAATAAATAATCACCATTTGGCAGCCACTACTGGGGTGGCTGATTCCGCAGAGAGCCGACCTCGGCCACGAAGGCTGCTGGGCGCAGGTCTGAGGAGGCTGTGGGGTATCTCCCCACGGAACGCTGATCAAATACAAAGCGAAAAGGGTGCAGCCTGTGCAGCAGGCAGCGACCACGGTGAGCGAGTGAAGGTCAGCATCTGCAGGGACAGGAGACACACCTTGAAGGCCACAGCACTGTTTCTAGAGAGATACATAATGTGACCCAGAGAGAAAAGGGATGATGTGAACCCTGACGTTGGGCGAACTGGGTTAAGGAGACGCAGCGAGTATTTGTATTGTTCCTCGAGAACTTTCTATGGGTTTACACGGATTTTAAAATACAACAGACGCATTCAGGATAGCGATTTCAGAGGACTGAACACATTCAAAGGGATGTATTTCTCCCCACAAAGGGCCCACCAGCCTTTCTTTTTCTCTCCTTTTCCCTCTAGTTGGGAGCAGGATAGGGGAAGGCCGGCAAAACGAGTCTAAATTCATCTGAAAAAAAAAAACAAACTGGGAAAAGATCGTCGAGGTCGAAGAACTTGTTCTGCTGGATATTTGTTTCAGGTAACTGTGGCTGCTCAGTGTTTTACACATATTTCAAATCTGCAGGAATGGCCCTGCAAAAGAGTGTAGGAATAGACCCAAAGAGTAACTTAGTGTATGGTTGGACAGAATTTTATTTTCTTTTAATTCTTATTATTTTTTAATGTTTTATTTATTTTTGAGAGAGAGAGAGACAGAATGAGCAGGGGAGGGTCAGAGAGAGAGGGAGTCCCAGAATTTGAAGCAGGCTCCAGGCCCTGAGCTGTCAGCACAGAGCCTGACGTGAGGCTCGAACCCACGAACCGTGAGATCATGACCTGAGCCGAAGTCGGACGCTTACCCGACTGAGCCACCCAAGCGCCTCTGGACAGAATTTTAAATTAGTGCGAATGGGACAAAAGACTCCCTATTTGGGAAAAAACAAACAAACAAAAAACCACCTCAAACGGGTAGACTGTACTTCACAACTTACACATAAATATATCACAGGTAGAGGCATTGGGGGCAATAATTTAATGACAGAGAATAAAATCAGAGCAGTACAAGTCACAAACAGAAAAACGAACAATAAACACATTGGATCCCTATCCCCAAATTAGCTTCGGAAGGGCAGGATATTCGACAGAAAAACAGTCATAACAGAAATGAAGTGAACGAGATTACTAACGTTATCAGACAGAGGACTTTTAAAAAGGACTAATAAGGAGAAAATGGGCAAAGGCCATACGTGAGCCACGGATAAAAGAAAAATGGCCAGTAACATGTAAAAGGGTTAGATTTAACATTTGAAGACATGAGGACCTTAAAAAGTGAGACACTCTGCTTGGTTTTGGTTTTGAGTTTGGTGAAGCGTTTTATAGAAACACTTTTATAACCCTGTGCTTGCAAAGTCTCAGTATCACTAGTGTGAAAGCTGGTATAAAACCTCCCTTGCTCTGGTAGCCACTGGGTAAAATATATATTTTATATGTAATATATATAGGGTTTTTTGTGTGCATCTGTTGACCAGTAATTTATCTCCAGCAGGATTTAAAGATTTTTTAAATTTGTAAATGCTTATTTATTTATTTGGAGAGAGAGAGAGAGAGAGAATGAGCAGGGGAGGGGCAGAGAGAAAGAGGGAGAGAGAGAATCCCAAGCAGGCTCCACACAATCAGCACAGAGCCCAACATAGGGCTCGATCCCATAAATGGCAAGATCATGACTTGAGCCAAAATCAAGAGGCAGATGCTTAACCAACTGACTGACCCGAGCGGCCCTCTCTAGAAGGACTGAAACAAGGGCACAAAGACAGAGAAGGCTGTGGGTCATGGTATTCATGACCGTGGGGGAAATAACTGTAAAACCTCCAAGGATCCATCAATAAGAGATTGGTTACTTTAGTTCTAGAAGAATAAGATGGTAATTAAAAATGAAGATGCAGGGGCATCTGGGTGGCTCAGTCAGTTGAGCACCTGACTTCGGGTCAGGTCATGATCTTGTATGGAGTCACTTTGAATCACGTCTCTCTCTCTCTCTCTCTCTCTCTCTCTCTCTCTCTCTCTCTCTGCTCCTCCACTGCTTGTGCTCTTTCTCTGTCTCAAAAAATAAACATTAAAAAAAAAATAGATTTAAAACTACACTGAATGACACGGAAGTAGGTCCATGGCACGGGGATGAGGAGGAATGGAAGACACTGGAATGGGGTGTTCTCACGGTCCTGTTATGTGCAAGAGTGTGTCTGGGTTCTTGAGGGCACAAAGTGACGTCACCAAAACGTGAGCATGGGGAGCTTTGGGATTTTTTTTCTAAACTTTTTTAGCATTGTTTGATTTTTTTCCCCAACAGTCAGGTATTGTTTTTCAAGTCAGAAAACGTAATGATTTTTCATTCTGAAAAACTGTAGCTATATATAGTCATCTGAATATTTTTTTCATCACTGATCGTTTTAAGATGCTACAGTAAAAACCATTTTTTAAAAATTTTTTTTAATTGTTTTATTTATTTCTAGGAGAGAGAGAGACAGGGTGAGCAGGGGAGGGTCAGAGAGAGAGGAAGTCACAGACTCTGAAACAGTCTCCAGGCTCCGAGCTAGCTGTCAGCACAGAGCCCGACGCGGGGCTCAAACCCACGAACTGTGAGATCATGACCTAAGCGAAAGTCGGACGCTTAACCGACTAAGCCACCCAGGCGCCCCAGTAAAAACCATTTCTGACAATAGGTACAAAATCTACACGTAAGTCCCAAGAGCAGTGCCTGTTCATTTCTCACAGTGTTATTACGTGGATATCCATTGGACACACCCACACATTACGGGGGACCCAGATGGATGGGCATGCAAAGTAAAGGACTGCCTGCACACAGTAGGGACTGAACATTCAATCAGAAGGTGTGAATAAAGGTTGTCCTTATCTCCGACATTCTAAGGTGGAAGTTTCAAATCGTTTTGCTCAGAGATAGAGTCAATGGAATATGTGTATATTCTGCCGCATTTGTGACAAGATCAGTCATGTTATTTCAGCTTCCCATCTTGTTCCATCACTGCCCAGGTAGGTGAGAGATCAAATTCATGCTTTCTTCACCGTCACGAGTCACAGCTGTCACACGCCAGTGGCTGCATGGCAAGGAGCCATCTCCAGGCACTTTCCTTCTCTCCTCCCGCCGTATAAGCCTCTCCCCCCACGCCCGCCCCACCCCCGCCGTGCACACACATGCACACAGATGCACGCGCAGACTGAGGCGGGCTGGAACAAAAGGCTGAAATGAGCACGAAATCAGGACCCTAGGCTGTGGTCCGCTTCCCTGAACCCATAAGCGTTCCTCAAGGGAGACCGGGAGCCTGGGGGAGGGAGAGAAAGAGCGAATGTCACAGAGGCCACCAACAAGAATTGACACGAATGGGATCCTCCCGAAAGGTGACGCAGGTTAAGACTGTGCTCAGGCAGGTGTCCTCGCCTGAGAGAAGAGGCCATCGCCTTCCCGGTCAGACCCACATTGGGTCCCAGCGCATCCGCGGGGCGGGGCAGGCGGCAGCGGCGGCGGCGCGGAGAGCGCATGCGCGGAAGCGCGCGGAGGAAGGGGGTGGGCGCCGGCAGAGGCGGGAGCCCAGGCGGGGCCTCGCCAGGCCTGCGCCACTCCGTCTCCCGGGCCGAGCCCCGCAACGCGCCGCCGTCCACGCCATCGTCCACGCCGCGCAGCCACGGCCGCCCCGCCGCCCGCGAGCCTGAGGCGGGGACCCTGGCCGGCACCGCCGAGCCCCCAGCAGGGCGGCCAAGTAAGTACCCGCAGCAGCTCACCCGGATCGTCTCGGCACAGCAGGAGCTGCTGGCGCGCCGGCGGCGGCGCATGCAGGGGCCGGAACGCCAGGGGGCGCAGCTGAGCCGCGAGGACGCTGTCCCGCTGTAGCCGCACCGGGGACGCCTGGACTGCAGCGCTCGCCGCCCGCCCCCCGACCCGGCCCCGCAGCCGCTGAGCGTCACCCCGGAGGTCGGCTGCCACCGCGACAGGTAAGCGGGCGCAGGGTCGGGGGGCGGGCGTGTGGAGGGCGCACGAACTTCTTGGGGTCCAGCTCCCCTCGGGTTGGGCGGAGAGTTGGGCGGAGGCGGGGAGGCTACTCGAGTAGAGGGCGCGCCTGGGGACCCCCGACGGGTGGCTGGACCTCGGGCAGGGCCCGGGCTCCCTAGGAAAGGGGTCCTGGGGCGCTGCCTGAAACAGACCCCCTCCTCCCCACGTGTGAGCTGGCGGGCGGCCTGTGCTCCGGGCTGAATGGAAGAGCCCTCCACCGGGGGCTGCGCCTCTGGGGCCTGGGGGCTGGGCCCTCCCCGGCCACGCCGCAGGCTGAGCGAGACCCACGCTGGGGCCTCGGGTATTTTCCACGGTGGAGGCGCCGTCTCGGGCAGTGGCCTACGTGTGGTCTCGGGCGCACGGGGAGGTCGAGGGCCGTGGGGTTGGGATGCAGCGCGGTCACTGCTCATGTCCCGTTTGCCACGTGCGGTTTGAGAATGAAAATTGCGACGTGATGCGCGCGCAAGCCTGGGTTTGGAGACGGGCCCTGTCCCGAAGAGCTGGGCGAGTTTCCTCATCTGGAAAGGGGGCCACCGATCGAGACCGGGGCTGCCCCCGTGGGACAGAGCCAGGGGGTCCAGCAGGGTTGGAGCGGTCCACAGCCACTGCCGCCTGGGAACCTGGGGGAGGAACGGTATAAGGGGCCTTAGAGGCGAGAAGAAGGTGAGGATGGGGTGTCTGAGCCGCACAGCTGCCCCCAGTATCTGCTTTCCCTCTTGTTCTTTACCGTCGAAACTTCCGTTGTGCGTGTGTAGTCGTTTTGTTTTATTTTCTTCTTGTTTCTTTTATTTATTTCTCAGAGGGAGAGACAGCGTGAGCAGGGGAGGGTCAGAGAGAGAGGGAGACACAGAATCCAAAGCAGGCTCCAGGCTCTGAGCTGTCAGCACAGCGCGACGTGGGGCTCAAACCACAAACGGTGAGATCGTGACCTGAGCCCAAGTCAGACACTTAACGGATTGAGCCAAAGAGGCGCCCCAGCGTTTTGCTTTTAACATAGCCACGAGGCCGATCAGAATCCAGACTGCATTCTGAGCCTCCCTGGTACTTACAGTTGGCCAGGGGCCGCTGTTCCGGCCAAAAAGAGGGAAGCGTAAAGTGTGGTGTCTTTAAAAGGAAAGAGTGGGTCTTTTGCACCTTCCTCCTTCCTGTTGGCTGAAATAAGAATGTGATGGCTGGTGCTTAGGCAGCCCTTCTGGATTGTGAGGGCAAGGGTCCCACCACAGGGATGCAGTGAGCCGAGGGAGCCTGAGCCCCTGATAACCAGGGGGACCCGCGGGGCACAGCCTGGCCTGCCTGCCTGAGGCTCTCACGTGAGAGGATAGAACCATGTGTGTCGGCCCCATGTTAGTCCGTTGGGTTTTGGCCTCTCTTCGTCACTCCTTCCCATGAGGTTGGTTTTACAGCTGTGATTTGAAGACGTTTGACCACATCTCTGGGAGCCCGAAGCTTCAGAGTCTGAGTCATGGGGAATGGAGGTGGGTCCCCCGGAACCCTAGTGTTAGGGTAGTTGCTAAATTTAATCTTATTTAAATTTAATCTTATTCAGGGGATGAAGGCCATTACTTAATACAGTATGAGTCACTGAGGCAGAGGATGGGCTGATGCCCGCGCCCCCTGACGCTAGTGGGTCGTGGCACCCAATGGGAAGTGATGGGGGCCGGCGGGGTTCTCTGAGGGGAAGACTCGGTGGGTTAGCCGGGTGGCCGCTGCCCAGGCCAAGAGGGGCAAGAAGACAGAGCTTCTGGAAAGGGGGAAGGTGGGCAGGTGGACAGGCCTTCTGAGAGGAGGAGGGGCCGCACCGCCGCCTGCTGGGAGAGAAGCAGAGGGACTGACAGATCTTGGTGGGTGTGTGGGGTTTAGAAACAGAGACAGAGGGACAGAGGGAGACCCAGGGAGAGGCGGCGACTGAGTGATGTGTCAGCATCCACAGGTCTGAGACCGTCCTTCTCGCGCAGCCTTCCTTTCTTCCCACATGTGTTGAATTAGTCATTGATTTATTCATTCATTCCTTCACTTAGCCAGCACTTGCCT
>JAESUZ010000186.1:0-22492 GCA_017311185.1 Proteles cristata cristata | reverse complement strand
CCACGCGGACGGGCCATGCGGACCATGCAGACCGGCCATGCGGACCATGCGGACGGACCACGCGGACGGGCCACGCGGACCATGCGGACTGGCCACGCGGACGGGCCATGCGGACCATGCAGACCGGCCATGCGGACCATGCAGACCGGCCATGCGGACCATGCGGACGGGCCACGCGGACGGGCCCCGGGCGAGGGCCATCCCGTGCTGGACGCTCCCGAAACTGCGCAGTGTCCCCAGTCCAGCGCCGGCTGGTCACCACCGGACCACCGCCTCCTCGGGGAGGGACAGGACCGGCCCGGGCCCGGGAGTGGCTTCCGTTTTCTCAGGCAGAAATTTCTGGGGGCTGCTCTAGAGCAGCCTTGGCCGGGGGTCCCCTCGGGTGGAGCTGAACGTGGCGTCCCAGGCCGGTGATAGCTCCGATTGCTCGAAGGGAGGCCGGGCATCCAACATGGGCTTTGCAAATCCAAGAACCTGAACTGCCTCTTTGGAAGGAAGTAGTGGATATGCTGGACCCCGCGATAAAGACCCTACACCTCGGGCTTTCCTTCCTCACGTGACCCTCCTGAGTTTTCTTTGGAATAGTTTCCGTGAGTTAGCAAGAGGCGGGGGCCATTCTTTGAGGTGTCAGAAAGATAGTGACCGTGTTATCTTCCGTCCACCGATATGCAAAGAAGGGCGATGTTGTTAATGGGATTCCCGTCCACCTGCAGCAGCCCATCCTGACCCAGCAAATAAATACCTATGAACACAGAGCGCCTTTGAAAACTTGGAGGAAATGGAAAAGTATACAGAAAAACACATCAAGTAACAAAAATAACATCAGAAAACATAGGAAACCCAGATAATCAGGGAATACTCTGGTTTCTCTTAAGATCGTATAAATCTTTCGCCTTTTACTAAATAATCAGGGAATAGAATTGGAAATTTAAAAAAAAGAAATCTGTCCTCTTCTTCACCAGGGAAGGCTCAGATGATTTCACAGAAAAATGTTCTCATTTTCAAAGAATAGGGAAACCCGTCTTCCTTTTTATTTTTTATTTATTTATTTTTTTTTAAAATTTTTTAAATGTTTTATTTATTTCTAGGAGAGGGAGAGAGACAGCATGAGCAGGGGAGGGTCAGAGAGAGAGAGAGGGAGTCACCACAGAGACTAGGGGCAGGCCCAGGTTTCAGCTTGGTAGTCAAAGTGAGAGCTTCGATGCGGTCAATTTGTTTAATTCAGCAGATTTGGCGACTGCTGCAAGTTTTTGACAAAGTAATGCCCAGACTGTAGAAGAATCTGCTGCGCATGCTATGCAACACAGTTCTCCTTTTTAAACATTGTTGCAGGGGCTCCTGGGTGGCTCAGTCCGCTGAGCATCTGACTTTGGCTCAGGTCATGATCTCACGGTTTGTGGGTTCGAGCCCCGCGTTGGGCTCTGTGCTGACAGCTCAGAGCCTGGAGCTGCTTCGGATTCTGTGTCTCCCTCTCTCTGACCCTCCCCTGCTTGCACTCCATCTCTCCAAAATAAATAAATGTTAAAAATTTTTTTAAACATTGTTTCAGAAGATAGAAAAGTAGGAAGACTTCCCAAATCATTTAATGACGCAGTGTTTATACCTAAACAAGGACAGAATGCAAAAGTTTTAGCTTAATATCAGTCATAAGTATCATCCATAGATATAAAAATCCTAAACAAAATATTATCAAATACAACAGCGTATTTTAAAAATGTATCACAATCGGGGTGCCTGGGTGGCTTAGCTGGTTGAGCGTCTGACTTTCGCTCAGGTCCTGATCTCGCGGTTCGTGGGTTCGAGCCCCACGTCGGGCTCTGTGCTGACTGCCAGCTCAGAGCCTGGAGCTTATTTCGGAGTCTGTGTCTCCTCTCTCTCTGACCCTCCCCTGTTCACGCTGTCTCTCTCTGTCCTAGAAATAAATAAAAATATTTTTAAAAAAATTAAAAAAAATTAAAATGTATCACAATCAAGGAGGATTTATCCCAGACATAGAAGAGTGTTTTAACATCAGGGGGAAAAATCTATCCGTATAACCTACCACACCAAGAAAGTAAAGCAGAAAAACACTACAATCCTTTGAACAGACACAGAAGCACATTTATGCATTCAATGATAATTCATGGCAAAACTTTCAGCACTACGAATAAAGGGCATCTTTTTCCAAGTGTACAGCAAATATTATACTTAATGGTGAAATGTGAAGATGAAAGCCAAGGGCAAAGATGCCCACTATTAACAATACCGCTCCACGCCCATTATAATGGAGGGTCTGGCCCGGAGCTGTTCAATGTGGTTGCCACTAGATACAGGGGTTTTTTCAAATCTTAACTAAAGATTCAGTTCCTGAGTCTCACTAGCCATATTTTAACTGCCAAAAGAGCCATATATGTGGCTACTATATTGAACAAACCAGCTACAGAGCATTTCCATCATTGTAGAAAATTCTATTGTATAGCGCTACTCTAGCCAATATTTTTTTTAGAAAGCAAGAAAATGAAGTAAGAGACCTAAGAATTGGAAGGAAGAAAATGTTCGCCCACCTTCAGACCAGATGGTTGCCTACATAGAGCATCTACGATAAACTATTGGATAAACTCAGGTAGACTATTAGAATTACTAAGATTAGCAATGTTGCTGTATACAAGATCTGCATCGTAGCCATCACACACTGACTTTTCTTACGTATCTGGTATTGTGTCAAGGGCTTTCATGTACTCTTACATATTATAAATTTAATTCTTTAAAAAAAAAGGTTTTACATTTATTTATTATTGAGAGACACAGAGAGAGCATGAACAGGGGAGGGGTAGAGGGAGAAGGAGACACAGAATCCGAAGCAGGCTCCAGGCTCTGAGCTGTCAGCGCAGAGCCCGACGCGGGGCTCAAACCCACAGACCGTGAGATCATGACCTGAGTCGAAGTCAGATGCTCAACCCACCGAGCCACTCAGGTGCCCCTACAATTTAATTCTTACAACAACCCTGAGGTAAGTGCTAATATTATGTCCACCTCTAGATGTAGAAACTGAGGCAGAGTGATTAGGGAATGCCTAGGCTCCAAGAGCTAGAACAGGAACAGCCAGGAGCCCAACCTCAGTCCGGCTGGCTCTAGAGCTTGCACTTTAACACTATGCAGTTTTGCCTGCTCTGCATTCCGTTACATGAACAAATTAGATAATAAATAGGGGAAAGTGTAAGGGATGAAAAAGATGTCTTTACAAAAGCAAGAAAGAAATTAGGCGTAAAGCTAAGAAAAGATACACAAGGCTGAGCTCCTTACTTTGGAGGAAATGGTGGTTTCCCCCCAGCAGGCTTATTGCTTCTGACGGGGATTGAACGCAGGACTTCACCAGGAGCATCGGATTGCCGCGATGGCAGCACTTCACCTCCTGGATTTCAAACGATAAGCACTGGCCAGACCTGCTAAAGGTTTACTTCTCAAGTTCTTTCCGGGGGTCAGACTCTCCAGGACAACGCAGACAGCAGTTTGTTTTTCTGGATCAGCACCTGTGGCTTTCCCTCTTTCCAGAGGGTGAGGTGCGTAGTCTAGGCTCCAGGCAGCAGAGCCTGGATGTCATGAGCCACTCCACGGCCCGTGTGTCGCTTTGGACTCTCCACCTGCCCCAAGTGCGAAAGATCCCTCCAACGCTTGACCTCCATCACTACGCAAAAATATTTTTTCCCTCCCCGGAGAAGCTCTCATTCACACTGAGTAGGGGCCAAAGGTTTCAGCCACGGTCTCCAAATTTCAGTTCGGCTAGCGGCTTACAGAGGTTGGAAGGGGTTGTTTTCCAACATATGCAGTTGAAGAATTTGTATCTTAGAAAGTTTAAAGGACGGCCCCACCAATACCACTAATATCCCCAAGGTCATTTTCATTCCTAATGGGAGTTCTTAGAGCTATCTGCTGCCTCATCACCGTCTGGAGTGTTTTCCCCGTCATCACAGAACTGTCAGCCTCTCAGCGAGAAAGGGCAAAAGAATGAAGAGTCGCTTCTGAGATTCCCTTCAGGGCATAGATGCGTCCTGGGGAGACCTAAGGGGCCATGCCCCAGGTTGGCTCTGTGTCCTCAGAAGCTAATCTACGGTCCGGCGCTGGCCCCTATTCTGCCCTTCTGGCTGAATAGTAAAGTCTGCAGAGTGTCTATTCCCATTTGATTGTCCTACCTCTGGCCATCACACCTACAGTCCTCTGCTCTACCTGCTGAGCCACAGAAGGGCTCTCTGATTGTCCTAAGTCTTCTTGTAGTGTTTTACAATACTTAGATTTTTACTCATGCTCTCCTAACTGGAGAAATTGTTATAGGAGATTTTAAAAATAGATTTTAAAAACTAGGCTCATGAATGTTTGTAGAATTATTTACATTTTAAAGTTTTTTTAAAGTTTATTTATTTTGAGAGAGAGAGAGAGAGAATGAGTGGGGAGGGGCAGAGAGAGAGAGGGAGAGAGAGAATCCCAAGAAGGCTCCGCACCATCAGCGCCAGAGGTGGGGCTGATCTCATGAACCTTGAGATCATGACCTGAGCCACAAAAATCAAGAGTCGGACGCTTAACCATCTGAGTCATCCAGGTGCCCCTACATTTTATAAGTATTTTACAGTTGACTGGCTCTTAATTACTGTCCATCCATATTATAGATCATGCTTCTGTCTTCTGTCCCTTAAATTCTGAGACTATTCTAACTCCAGCAAAAAGGCTTTGATCAAGTTAAGTACAACCAGGATAGTATCCAAACACATGTAAAAACAGTGCTTACCTTTCAGTATTCTTGGGGGTGCTTAGGTATCTTTCCTTTACTAGGATCCCTAGATTCTAAGTTCTCCCGTTTCTCGGAGTCCTAGAACTTTCATCTCCAAGAGCTTCCAGGAAGGGACATGGGAACTGTTGCTAACTTCTTGTAGTGCTGTTTTGCACTGAACGTTTGTACCCCCCCGGCCAGTTCCTATCTTGAAACCCTCACTCCCAGTGTGGTTGTGTTTGGAGATGGGGCCTCTAAGGAGATGATTAAGGTTAAGTGAGGTTATAAGGGTAGGGCCCTGATCCAACAGGATTAGCGTCTTTTTTTTTTTTTAATATTTTTATTTATTTCTAGGAGAGAGAGAGAGACAGCGTGAGCAGGGGAGGGTCAGAGAGAGGGAGACACAGACTGAAACAGGCTCCAGGCTCTGAGCTGGCAGTCAGCACAGAGCCCGACGCGGGGCCCGAACCCACGAACCGAGAGATCATGACCTGAGCGAAAGTCGGACGCTTAACCGACTAAGCCACCCAGGCGCCCCAGGATTAGCGTCTTTATAAGCAGAGACACCAGAGATGTACTCTCGCCCTCCCTACGCACGCACGCACATGTACACACACACACGGGAAAGGCCATGTGAAGATATAGAAAGATGATGGCCATCTACAAGCCAGGAACAGACCCCTCACAAGAAACCAAACTTGCTGGCACCTTAATGACTTCTAACTTCCAGAACTGTGAGAAAATAAATTTCTGTTCTTTACACCCCCTAGTCTGATATTTTGTGGTAGCAGCCTGAGCAAACTAAGTACCTGTAAAGCTTCAGAGGGTTTTAAGCTGGAACCCAAGGATAGAACTGTGTTCCAATAAAATAGTGTAAAATGTTACCCTCTATGTAGCTTATGCATTTAGAAAGATTATTCGGAGAAGGGCTGCAAAGGCTTCGCCAGACTGCCAATGAAGTCCGTGCCATAAAAAAAGATTAAGAGCCTCTTCACCTCCTTCTGGCAGACATAAAATAAATATATGTGGTGTCAGGATGACCTGGCTCTCTAATTGTTTTCAGCCATAAATTTAGGGCCTAATATAATCTAGTCTACAACCTTTATTTTTTTCTTAAGTAGTCTTCATGCCCAGCACGGAGCCCAATGCAGGGCTTGAACTTACAACCCTGAGATCAAGACCTGAACTGAAATCGAGAGCTGGACGCTGAACCGACTGAACCACCCAGATCCCCACTAGTCTATAAATTTAACTATATTAAAATTTGTACATCAATATAGATAGGTAGGTAGGCAGGCAGGCAGGTAGGTAGGTAGATAGAGATTAGGAAGAATAGTATATAGAATTTTCTAGAATATTTTATTCTGACAGACATATTTTGAGTGTGAGTCGCTATGTACCATCGTGTATAACTGTACATAAACGTATATACCACATAGTAAGTATTACATATTATAGTGATGTTATAATGGTAAATTCAACCGGGCAACTAAAAATATTATCATTAATATTTTAAACCTGAACTGTAAGAGTCCTTCCAGTAAAGCAGAGCCACAGCTCTGAAATGGAAGAGCTCAGACATTTGCTGGCAGTGCTCTGGGAAGAAGGCTAAGGAGCCAGTGTTAATGAGTAGAGTAACAAACTCAGTCAACAAGTATTTCTTCTGTGGTAGACACCAGCCAGTGTAAAGAACGAGTCAGTGGTTTATTTATTCTTTTTATATTTTTGTGTATTTCTAGGAGAGAGAGAGAGAGAGACAGCGTGAGCAGGGGAGGGTCAGAGAGAGAGACGGAGTCACAGACTCTGAAACAGGCTCCAGGCTCTGAGCTGGCAGTCAGCACAGAGCCCGACGTGGGGCTCGAACTCACGAACCGCGAGATCATGACCCAAGCGAAAGTCGGACGCTTAACCAACTAGCCACCCAGGCGCCCCATAACTACTTTTTAAAAAGTCAAAATTTCTCTGTAGTTTAATGACACAGACAGTAAGACTTCACCTGCCAGGTTCATCTTTGTAAACCCAGAACACAAAAGAGTTCCAGGTACATAATAGTATTTGCTAAACAAACGAGTTCAAGTTGAAGGGGCCTCCACACGGAAATTACACAAGATTTAAAAGCAATGAGGATTGTTTTCAGTCTTTGCGAGGCAATTTGACAATATACACCAAGACTCTTATAAATATCCCTACCATTTAAACCAATAAGTCTATTCATGGGACTCTATTCTAAAGTAGTAATCCTAAATGAAGAAAAGCTTTATGCATAAAGTTTATTACATTATTTCTTTTAATAGAGAAAAAAAATGGAAACAATCAGGCTACCGGGAAACAAGTTATTGCGTGCATTCTATTTGTGGGGTGTTTAATAAGCGGTCATTATAAAGACACTATAATACCAGAGGATAAAATTTATATAATTATATTAAACGTAACTCCCTCCCCTTCCCCACCAAGATGCACAGTTGAAAATAGACCATGATTGGGGCGCCTGGGTGGCTGAGTCGGTTAAGCGTCCGACTGTCGCTTAGGTCATGATCTCACGGTCCGTGGGTTCGAGCCCCGCGTCGGGCTCTGTGCTGACTGCCAGCTCAGAGCCTGGAGCCTGTTTCAGTCTGTGGCTCCCTCTCTCTCTCTGACCCTCCCCTGTTCACGCTGTCTCTCTCTCCTAGAAATAAATAAAACATTTAAAAAAATTAAAAAAAAGAAAATAGACCATGATTATAAACTATGGGGAGAGGAATCTCTATCAGATAACTTTGTCCGGAAGTAGCACTTTTCCTTTCTTTTTTCTCTATCATACTTCTGTGTTTGTTTTTCTCATTTTTCACAATTACTTCATTTACTGAGCGCCTACTATGGGCCGGGTACTGCCCCAGGCACTGGGGAAAACAGCACCGAATAAAACACAGGTCCTGGGCACGTGGAACGCACACTGCAGCTGGAGGAGGCAGAGAACGAACAAGAACAATTAGGTGGCCTATTAAAGGATTAGCGCTTGGCGAAAACTAAGGCGAAGAAAGAGAACAAAACGGACACTGCGTTTGCTTTGCGGCCCACGGCGGAAGAAACCCATCCCGGAGGGAGGACGGAGGGCCGCGCGGCGGCGCCGGGGGCTCAGCTCGGCAGCCCTGCGCTGACGGCCGCGAGCCTGGAGCGGCTCCGGACTGCGTCTCCCCGCCTCTCTGCCCCTGCCCTGCTCGCTCTCTGTCTCCGTCTCTCAAAAATGCATAAGCGCTAAAAAAACCCTTTTTACATCGTCCCGCCGTTAACAGACGGAGGTACCGCGCGGCAGGAGCCCGGCAGGTGCAGCCGCCGGCCCGGCGGCCCCGAGGGGCGGGGGCGGGGCGGGCCACCGGATCACGTGACTCGGGGGCGGGAGGCGGCGAACTGAGACAGCAGCGAATCCGCCTCCTCACTTTCCCTTCAGACGGGCGGGCGGAGCCGAAAACCAAACAAGCTCCTTCCGTGCGATTGGGGGCGGGCCGGACGGGGGCGGGCCGAGCCCTCTGCGCCGGAGCGCTCCCCGGATTGGTTTTCCGGTTGCGGCAGCCGGCGGCAGAGCCGGCCGCGGTCGGGCTGAGACGCGGGGAGTCATGGCGACCTTTGTGAGCGAGCTGGAGGCGGCCAAGAAGAACCTGAGCGAGGCCCTCGGGGACAACGTGAAGCAGTAAGAGCCGTGCCGGCGCCGCGTCCGGGGCTCGGCGCCGCTGCTCCTCCGGCTCCGGGCCGCCGCGCCGCCCCGGCGGCGCCTCCCGCCGCTCCGAGGCCTGTGCTGCCTCGCGTCGCGGGCGGCGGGGCCTGCGGTCTCCCGGGCGGGCGCCGGCTGCGGAGGCCGGACCCGCCCCGCTGGGGCGACGCGCGTCCCCGGCTCGCTGGCCTCGGGCGGGCGCCCAGGCCCGGGGCTCTCGGGCCCGGGAGGGCGGGCGGGGCGCGTTCGGCGCCCCAGGGCCTCCGGAACGGCTGCAGGCCCCTGTCAGAGTTCGGGGCGCCCGAGGCCTGCCCGGGCCGAGCGGCCCGGAGCCCGACGCGCCCCGGCTGCCGTGGGCTCGGCGCGCGGGGACGCGACCCTGGAGGGCTTCCTGGAGGCGGAAGTTTATTGAGGCCGGGCGAGGCGTTTAAGAGCATAGAGAGCACTTTCGGAAGGCGCACAGACCCTCCGTTGTAGGGATGATCGCGGTGGCGGACCTTCATTGGACGCCTGTGTAGCACTCTGTGCAGTTTCTCCTCGTCCTCACATCAGGGAGCTGAGGTCGGTACGGTTATTCCCACTCGACAGATGCGAACACTGAGATCTGGAGAGCCACCGCCCTAGCGCCTGGTTCCGGGGGATGTGCGCGCAGCCGGGTTACAGCCCGCGGCCGAGTAAACCGCCAGGCCCGGCGCCGAATGGCGGGATGCGAAATCGGAACTCAGCCAAAGCCGAAGCCAGATAGTCTCTGATATCGAAGAACGAGTCGGAAAAGTTCAGAACATTGATCATTATAATTTTATTTTCCAAAAATATAAGCTGCAAATTTTAAGTGTTAAAGATCATAAAGCCTGTGTTGTCGCTGTTATATGGCTTCTGTGATATTCCACACGTTTGCTTACCCAGTAGGTGCTCATTTAAAGATCATGCTGCTGGAGAAACCTAGTATTTGGGGGACACTTCCTTGTCATCTTTTTCTTTATATTCGTTAGTATGACTAGATTGAAGTTACTTGGATCGTCCGTGAGTTTTGGAGTTTTTCCTTCTTGTGGAGTTGACATTCTGCTTTTTTTTTTTAATTTTTATATAGTTTATTTTTGAGACAGAGAGAGAGAGAGAGTCAGAGCATGAGTGGGGGAGGGGCAGAGAGAGAGGGAAACACAGAATCCAAAACGGGCTCCAGGCTCTGGGCCATCAGCACAGAGCCTGATGCGGGCCTCGAACGGATGAACCGTGAGATCTGACCTGAACCGAAGCTGGACGCTTAACCGACTGAGGCACCCGGGAGCCCCGACATTCGGCGTTTAAATCCTAGCAAGATAGGCAGAATTCCTATGTAAGACTTCTTGAAACAGTCATGGCCTACACAGAATAAGTAAAAACAAAATATAATTCTTAAAGGTTATTTTATGAACATTAGTAAATCAAACTTCTACAAATGCTAGTATTAAAATTATTTGGCATAATTATTTAAATTTTTTAAAATGTTTATTCATTTTTTGAGAGACAGAGTACAAGCAGAGGTGGAGCAGAGAGAGAGAGGCACAGAATCGGAAGCAGGCTCCAGGCTATCAGCACAGAGCCTGATGCGGGGCTCGAACTCACAAACTGTGAGATCATGACCTGAGCTGAAGTCGGTCGCTCAACCGACTGAGCCACCCAGGTGCCCCTAATTTTTTGTGAACACTTTTTGGTTCCCAAAGATAAAGTTCTACTTAAAATTATGGGTTTTTTTAATTTTTTAATGTTAATTTATTTTTGAGAGCGAGCAAGAGAGAGAGAGAGAGACACTGTGTGAACAGGGGAGGGGCAGAGAGTGAACAGGGGAGGGGCAGAGAGAGAGGGAAACACAGAATTCAGAATTGGAAGCAGGCTCCAGGCTCTGAGCCGTCAGCACAGAGCCCCATGTGGGGCTGGAACCCACGAACTGAATGATCATGACCTGAGCCGAAATCAGACGCTTAACTGCTGAGCCACCCAGGCGCCCCCACCTAAAGTTAGGTCTTAACAGTCACATTTACTGTCAGTCAGTTTCTTTGCTTAATTAATTGAAAATTATTAGTTATTTTAATAGGTACAATTAACGTTTTTTACCATTTATTGACTACAGAGTGTTACTTTTGTAATCGTGACATTTACATTTTCTTTTTTTTTTTTTTTAAATGTTTTATTTATTTGTAGGAGAGAGAGCGACAGCGTGAGCAGGGGAGGGTCAGAGAGAGAGGGAGTCACAGACTGAAACAGGCTCCAGGCTCTGAGCTGGCAGTCAGCACAGAGCCCACGCGGGGCTCGAACCCACGAACCGCGAGATCATGACCTAAGCGAAAGTCGGACGCTTAACCGACCAAGCCACCCAGGCGCCCCACATTTACATTTTCAAGCACAGTTGACTTTCGTTCTCTTACATCTAGGGTGCTTGCAAGATATCTGAAAGTGTTTCCGTGCTGCAACAAATCTGAAAGACTGGCTTGTGTGTGTAAGGTACTGACGAGGTGTGATGGTGGCTTCCATGACCCCACAGTTACCACGCGGGTCTGCCCGGAATTTGAAGTCAGTATTCCCTTATTTGGTCTTTAAAGGCCCATGCTGGCTCTCAGATGTTGGTCAAGTACACACAGCAAAGCTCAATTGGATGCACCTGTAATGTGACTCTTCACTAACACGTGATCAAGATACGCTTTTGCGCCATGAATAGTTAGTGGTGCACTGTTGGTCTTTCTGCCTTTGTTTTCCATTCTGTCATTATCTTTTTCTCCTGCTCCTTAAAAAGCGCCTCTTGGTTTAATACTCTGTAATGTTGCTCTCCGGTAATTTCTCGTATTTCTTCCATGAGTAGTTTGCTTTGGTTTATATATAACCTGACCAATTAGACGTGGTCCTTGGTGGTAGGCAACACAGAGAAAGTGCATAAGGACCCCAGATAAGAGTTGTGTTCAATTTGTGTAGGGTCCAAATGGCTTTTATGTTAAGTTGCATGCCCACAGCAGCTTCTAGAAAGACATGGCCTTTGCTAGGGAACTTTGCATAGTACCCAAGAGAGTGTCCTGTTGAAATAGGTGTTGGAGTTTTTGGTGACCTGATCATGTGTGATTTAGTTTTCTGCATGTATCTCCAGTGCTTCCTAGTCTGACCCTCTTAAACTTGCCACCTGTCATCCTCACCTTCACAGAGTTTTCAGTACTCTTGAGGAAAACAGACGTTTGTCCTGTGGCGAGTTAACACGGGCACCAGGATTGGGGAGCAGGTCTTCCAGATCTTGGAAAGGGTCCTGGCTCCTTGGGCTGGAAAGTTTGCCATTGGAGGAGATGGGTAGCATCATGTTGGCGGAACTTCCTGGTGGAGCCTTGTTTTACTTCTGGAATAAGTTCACACTCAAAGTAGGGAGGTATTTGCATCCTACTTGTAAAATAGCGGCACGGGGCTCTCAGATAACGAACTGTCTCATGTTACTATCTTCTATTGCATAGAATGGGAGGGGAAAATACATTTTTCCTGTGGAGCCTTATTTCATTTCATAATAGTTCCTGTCCTTAAAAAAAAAAAGCATTTAAGTATCCATTGTTGGGAAGTTGTTGGCAAGTTATTATTGACTAGTGAGTGTGTGAATATCAGGTGAAAATGCTACTCTTTAGAACTAAACATCTTTTGCTGTTGAGTGAAATGGGTCTTGGGCAGCTTTGACCCCATTAAAGCTATAGGTTTTCTCCTGGGGAAGAAATGCATGCGAACCCAAAGCTTTGCATGCAGTTCCACGCACACACAGCCAGCTGCGTACAGAAGTGCGTACTAGGATGACCTGAAGCTAATCTGTGTGCAGCAGAGACCTGAGTGCGTATAATAAGGCAGTGAGAGCATTAGACCATCTCCTTTAGAAATCTCTTTTTTCCCCCCCTCAGGAACTTAAATTAGCATTAGAAAGTAGCTGAGTGTGAATTGAAAGTGATTGTTAGACAGGTACTGAGTAACTTTTAATTGTTTCATGAACAGAAAGCAGCTTCCTTAAGCACTGAATCAAGGGCTGCCGATGTGAAAAGTCATATTTTACTCCTATTTCTAATACTGTTGTTAAGGTATGAGGGATGAAGTCATTATTTTTTTTCCTGCCAGTTAACTAGTGATTTTTATGACCAGTGGTTGGTTTTCACTTTAAAAACCACTGTTTCTTGTATGCACGGTATTTTCATTGAGGTGAGGTATTTTAGAAACTCATTATTTCAGCCAGTTAGATTAAAACTTGAGTTCGCCTGAAAGGAAAGAGCTTATCAGGATCAGTATTAGTGACCACTTCCCAACCCATAAAACACACACAACCTTTTAAAATCTAAATCTTGTTTTTATTAGGGTGTGATTGACATATAACACTATATTGATTTCAGGTATGCACCAGTGACTCAGTACATGTATATATTGCAAACTGATCATCACCGTAAGTCTAGTTAACGTCTGTCACGATAGGTAAAAATTCTTATGAGAACTATTTTTTCTTAGAACTTTTAGGATCTGCTCTTAGCAACTTCCACATATACAATACAGTGTTACTAGCTGAAGTTGATAATTGGAAAATTAGTGTATTTGAAATTAATGCTTAAAAGGTAATACTTTTAATTATAATACTTCTAAAATATGAATATTTGATGTAAGATTCTGGAGGATAGGTCATTTGGAAAGGCAACAGTGCGGAAGGAAAGGTACAGCTGTGGTTTTGGCTACTTGACTCGTGAGTCCAATTATGTGACAACCTGTCAGTCCCTTTTGGGGAAAAGCTTTTCTTCCTTTTAGTTCTGTTGGTATTCTTTTTTTTCCCCCCTTTTTTTCTTATTAAGTAGGCTCCATGCCCAACAGGGGGCTTGAACTCACAGCCCTGAGATCAAGAGTCACAGGCTCTACCGACCGAGCCAGGCAGCCTCTGTCAGTGTTCGGACTCCTAGGTGTATTAGTTTTCAAGGGCTGTGGTAACAGAATACCGCAGATGGGGTAGATTAAACAATAGAAATACGTTTTCTCATAGTTCTGGATGCTGGAAGTCCAGCAGCAAGGAAGTCTGGCAATACCCTTCAGCAAAGTTGTTCCGAGGCCTCTGCCTCTGGCTTATAGATGGCTGCTGGTGTGTGTGTGTGTGTGTGTGTGTGTGTGTGTGTGTGTGTGTGTGTGTGTGTGTGTGTGTTGCAGTTCTTCTTGCTAGGGCACCCATCACATTGGCTTAGGGCCCACCCTGAAGAGGTCATTTTAATTTAATCACCTCTTTACCATCCTGGGTGCTGGGGGTCTAGGCCTTTATCATACGAGTTTGGGGGGAGATCATAACTGCCCGGGCAGTAGGGAATGCCAGGTTTCCTTCCCTGGGGTTTGGGGCGGATACGGTGAACTTGGGAAGGAAGCAAAACCCTTGGTTCTTAATACTGCTTCTGCCTCTGCAGATACTGGGCTAACTTAAAGTTGTGGTTCAAGCAGAAGATCAGCAAAGAAGAGTTTGACCTTGAAGCTCATAGACTTCTCACGCAGGATAATGGTAAAATAATTATCTGGGGGAGTTGTTTTACTCTTTTGAAGTTTTCCCAGATTTGCGATAAATCGCAGATCAATAATCACCATAATAAATTGCAATAAATTTTGCAGTAAGTCCTTTCACTTAAAAAAATAAAATGGAGTTTCTAATGGTGTGTAAGATTGCTATAATAAGGTGGACATTTAAAATAAAGTATAAAGAATGGCAGGGTAGGGGACATCCAGAGTCAAATAATGGTTTCCGTAGGTTGTAAATATTTTGTTTGACTTGTGACCATCTTCCCTTTTTCAGTCCATTCCCACAACGACTTCCTCCTGGCTATTCTTACGCGCTGTCAGATTCTGGTGTCTACACCAGGTAAGGGAGCGGAAGCACTTGATGCCAGTCAGCAGAGCCAGCGGAGCGCTAGGCTTTGCTGCCGTCACCGGCCCCGTCCGTTGTTTGCAAACGCAATGTTCTTTGAACTGCTCACAGGAAAAAATTGATTATGTCGGTGCAGACTGTTTGGTGAAGCCGTGTAAAGCAGGCGCTCCGCCTGTGCTTTCGTTGACTTTTGGGCTTTCCTGTCCGCTCAGCTGGAGTCTAGATTACTTATGACTGACAAGTGAGCAAGAGGTTGGGCAGTCAGGGTGAAGACGCTCAAGGGCAGCTGGAATCAGACAGGGGGTTCCAGAAATATAGGGAAGGGGAGGTGGGGTTAGGTGGAGGGCAAACCACGACTTTCACTTGTTTTCTCAGGTAAGACACTAATTGGCCGCTGGACGGTTGGAGCTTCGGCATGGTGGGGGGTGGCAGGGGCAGCTCAGGCCGCCACGTCAGCCTAAAGAGGTGTAGAGAGACGCCGTGACCCCTTTACCCCAAATTGTTTGGCGTTTAAGCGGTACAGGTCACTTCTTTCATCCATCTTATTTTAATCAAGTAGTGAAAAATCAGGGATTAAATACATTAACAGTTGGCCTCACAATAAAACTGATCCTGAGCTGTTGTTAAAAACTTAGATTTATAGGTACCTCCTACTATCAAGTTGAATTTTTTTGTTCTTGTTTTTAAAGGGCCTGTGGTCATTGTGATGATCACTGATTAAAAACCTCCCTCCCTCCCTTCCTTCCTTCCTAAATTCAACCTAGTTGACATACAGTGTAGTGTTGGCTTCAGGAGTAGAACCCAGTGATTCGTCTCTTAACATAGGACACCAGTGCTCATCCCGACAAGGGCCCTGCTTCATGCCCACCACCCACCTCGCCCATCCCTCCACTCACCCCCCTCCAGCAAACCTCAGTTTGTTCTCTGTATGTTAAAATATATTTTCTCTGTATTTATGGTTTGCCTTCCTCTCTGTTTTTATCTTTTTTTTCCTTCCCTTCCCCTATGTTCATCTGTTGTGAAAAACCCATCTTTATGTAGAAATAGCTCATACTTTCTGTCATTCCTTCTGCTAGCCTCTACTGTATGGTAAAGAATCCAGATACAGTCTCCTAAAGCCCAGGTCCTCCTCACGCAGAGAAGTTGTCATCGGTGTTGTGGAGTTTATAGGCGCCGCTTCCCAAACCCCGCGCTGCCCCTAACCGCACGTTGTCACACGTGCACGTGCGTCAGATTTCTGATGTTCTGTTTTCTTTAGATAGAAGTGGACTTCAACTAGTGAGATGGTAAAGAGGGCCCACTTTTTTGTATATAATTTAATTCGATCAGAACAGCCAGCATTGTGAGGACTAGATCTTGCTTTTCACGTAGGTATTTTCTCAAGTGCTCTCTGTGCAAAGGTAAGTGGGACCATTGGCTGTAAAACCCTGATAAGGTCAAGAGACTTTGGTTCAAGTTTAGGTTTTGCCACTAGCTTAGGTAGTGTAGTTAATTATTGGGTGTTCTTAGCTTTCACATTTATAAAACACGGTAATATCTGCCCTACAGATACGTATAAAAAAGCGGATGAAAGAACATGTAAAAAAAAGTGCTCTTTAAAGTAAAAAATGCCAAACAAAAATGAAGTCGCATTAGTAAATGTAAGTGGCTGATTTTAAGTAAATAAAGCCCTTGATATTCATGAATGTTTGTTATTGCTTATTGTTAAATAAATGAAGAAACATTTGGAATTTGAGAGACCATTTCTCTATCAAACATCCAAAATACATTTCCTCAAAATGAAATTAGTAGTTGCTGGCAACAAAGCGGTGATTTCTATCAAACGTAAAATATAGAAATGTAGTTCTTTGTCCTTACAATACTTGGGGGTGGGCTTTCCGTTTTCCTGAGCTAGGCGGCAGAGGTGGTTTTTGATATTATTTACTGAGTGACTGCAGTACAGCGGGCACTTTGCATTCTTTCCACAGCAACTCTTCAGGGCAGGCACTAGCCTCTTTACAGAGCAGCAGACAAATGTCAGGGAAGAGAAAACAAAATGAAAGAAAATTCCCACTTACCCGAGACCTTATCCAGCTAGTCCGTGGAAGCGTTGGACCCACACCTGAATCTGCCTGCCTTGGAAAGCCGTCCTTGTGGTCGGTCAGGCTGACTCACCACGCTTGGCCTCCGTGCCTGGAGCGTGTGGCCTCCCCCTCGGTGGCATCTCCCAGCTTCCGCTAAGATTGGCTGGCCTCGTCAGTCCGAGCTGGGTGTACCAAAGACATTCAACGTGGTGGACAGGAAGAGCTTGACTTCCCTAACTGGTTGTTTTCTTTCGTTTTGTTTTGTTGTAATTCCAGTGTAGTTAACATACAGTGTTCCGTTTGAGGGATACAATATAGTGATTCAGCAATTCGGTACGTTACTCAGTGCTCATCGTGACTGGTGTCCAAACAGCTCTTTTTTTTTTTTTAAATGTTTTTTATTTATTTCTAGGAGAGAGAGAGAGAGAGACAGACAGCGTGAGCAGGGGAGGGTCAGAGAGAGAGGAGTCACAGACTGAAACAGGCTCCAGGCTCTGAGCTGGCAGTCAGCACAGAGCCCGACGCGGGGCTCGAACCCACGAACCGCGAGATCATGACCTAAGCGAAAGTCGGACGCTTAACCGACTAAGCCACCCAGGCGCCCCTAAACAGCTCTTTTTTAACTGATGACCTTGGAGTATTTTTTTTCCCACAGCTTTAAAAACTCATTCTTCAAAAAAACATCAAAATGGAAATAATTAATGTTTTGCTTAGGTGATGGGTTTTTTGTTTGTTTGTTTTTTGGGTTTTTTTTTGTATAAAAACTTTTCGGGGTAGTTTTTTCAAGTGTACTGTAGCGACCTTGAATTGTTTTGCTTGTTTTTCTGTACCACTAAACTATATATACAGGTGCTCATGGTTAGAAATAATACAGAAGGTCTTACAGTGAAAAAAGCTTCTTCCCACTCCTAACCTTGTTCTCAAAGACAACTACTTTGTCTTGTTCTTCTGGTGGGACTTTGATAGCTCCTCATTGGAGCTTAAATCTCTTCCTGGGTTTACTGATTTTAGACATCCGTCTTCTGCTTTGTGTTTGTGCGATTTCCTCAGTTCTTTCAGCCTTTCTGCCCAACGCATTCTTTAGTTCAGCAGTTTTTATACTCTCTTCTTTTTTTATGGACACATGTCTTCTTCAGGCTTCTCTGAAGATACCAGTTAGAAATTATTTGAAGTCCTTCGTGTTGCCTGAATTATTTAATCTAGGCCCTCTATTTTCTGCTTGTTTATCTGCGTCCTTCTTACTCTGTTATGGATTACCATCAGATGTCCGGTGATTCGTATTTAAGAATGAAGGACACAGTGTGTGGGGACCTTGTTTTAGAGTGAGCGGGCAGGGGGCCAGCTAAACGGGGGTCCCTCAGATGCCAGCATGCAGAGAGCTATGCTTCAGGGTGTCCACATCCGTATCAGCCACCATAGTAAATCCCAGAAATTCTGTTCAGTTTAACTAGAGGGGAGTCCTCCCTTCTCTCGTCCTCTCCCCCCATCAGCCCCCTGCCATCGTAAATGCCGCTCTGTGTCGGGGAGAGAGCAGGGGCCTGTGAACTGCCCTTGAACTCAGAAGGGCCCCGAGCTCGGCTTCGTGCTTGGCTGTGGTTGCCTTGAAATCCTAAATGTTTGTCCAAGAGACCCTGCATTTTTGTTGTGTGCTGAGCCCGCTGCCAGTGGCGAGGGGGTAGGGCTTGTGTAGATGACTTTTGCATGTCGACCTTCCGTTGATGCTGTGTTGAGCTTTACTGATGCCTCCCTGGCTTCCGCTCACCTTCTCCAAATCCAGATCCGTTGTGGATTTCCGCTGTGCAAGCCTAACCCTAACCCTCATTGGCCTCGCCTGGGTTATGGCCTCCGTGTGTCTGCTTGTAAGTCAGCACCTCTGTAGCCCATTGTTGAAATTTGTTGAGATCTCCTCTTGCCTCAGTTGCCTTTTTATCTCTGTTGCGGATGTGTGCCGTTTACTTTCTGCCATTCCCTTTGTTAGCAGGGTCTTGGAGGAGAGGGGAGATACATTCATATGCTCAGTTCAGCATCTTGAGCTAGAAAATTCTGTCCTACTTTGGTAATACTACTCATAATGCTACTAGTAAAGCAAACCAAACACCCAGTCGACATTAATTTAAAATATGAAAAACAAATTTATCTTCCTAAGGGAATAATTTTGGTTACAGCTAGAAAAAAATGTGATTTGAGAGAATTCATAATCTTGCTTAGAGAAATAGAGAAAACCTGAATTTTAGCATTTATTATTTTCGTTACTTGAGCATCCCATTCTTTTTTAGCCCAAAAATGAAACCAAGCTTAGCAGTTGACAACTGTGCCTGTTTTCTCTCATGGTTATTATTTTTCTGTCTCGCAGAGGGCGCTGGATCTTTACCCTGGACGGGAGGTTCTGCCGCTAAACCTGGAAAACCAAAGGGAAAGAAAAAGCTTTCTTCTGTTCGCCAGAAATTTGACGTAGGTGGTTCTTCCGTAGATCTTGGTAACAACTGGCTTAGGTGCTGGTGCGATGGGACTGGCTTCAGTTTTCAAGTAAACCCTAAAATACTGGTAGGAGAGCAGAAAAAAAGGAGGGCACAATTTGGGGAGGAAAGGTGTAACTGTGTTTGAAGTTGACAAGAGGTTCAAAGAGTGTGAGACCCAGGTGTCGGAAGTTTTCGAATTCTCGTTTGTTACTGCATAAATATTAATACGTTTTCCTTAGTACCTGACAATGTCTTAGTGACTCGAAAAGTATGCCTGCATTATTTCTCCTCTTAAATCTTTTTCTGGAATGTTTCTTGCGTTGCAGACTTCTGTTCTGCGCGTCCAGGAGGCCTGGGGACCTCTGGCAGCATCCCGGTGACGCCCAGCTGGGCCCCGAGCCTTTCGGGATCAGCAGAGAAGTCAGAAAGGCATTTGGCCATAAAAGTTGCAAACCTTTTAGAATAAATTGCTTATTCCTTTTGCAGTTTGGGGACAGTTTCCCAAAGCGTTCCTTTTCTAGGTTTGACTAGGTGTTGATAGCTTTATTGATGAACATCAACAGACATTTATTTCTACCGTTGCTCTGTGTTTTCTACCGATGGTACTCAGTGTGGTGGGGATCAGTATCTCCAGAGAGGCAGACCTTGGTTTAAAAAGGGATATTTGATGTAGAATACAGTTTTATACGTGGACAAGGGAAGAAGCAACCAATGTTTCTTTTGTAATACAGACTTCAAACAGGGACAGGCCGTTTTTTGCTATCAAATCTCCTATGTCGGACTTAATTAAGCGGGAGCTACGAGGGGCCTCTCTCCCGCTGATGATGGAGAGTACAGACGGCTCTCCGAGTCCCCAGGGGAGGCAGAGCTTCAAGAGTGGAAAAAGTTTGAGAAAAACTATTTTAAATAATTAGAATGACTATGTCTAGCAAGATTCTGTGTTGAGAATTAGAAGTAGAAGATGAAAGCGAAATGGTTACAATATCTGGCGTTCTCTGGGATGGTCTGTTCTTAGGCCTGTTATGCTGGTTAGCTAGGCTTGTTAGAGCTTGAATGAAGTATTACTATATATATTTCTACCTTCCCAACCTGCTCTCCTAGAAGTCTTCTAAAAAAGCTCTGAGTTGTTTGAAAACGGTTTTAGATCTTCTTTCCCCTAATTGTTATTTTTAGCACAGAGCCATATATTCTGTGATCACTAAGGGACTAATTGAGTAGAATACACTACTGCGCATACTCCTATTATTATTCCCTTTAATTCATGTCTTCATTGTTACCATGTAAAGGGTATGAATCTGCGACTATTTGTACATGAGTCGCTTCTTTTTTTCTTAACGCCCATAGTCTTGTTTTGGTGGCTTTCGTTTGTGGGATCTCAAGCCCGACACGTTGGTTACTTTTGTTTGCATCTTACTACGCGCCCCCGTAGTGAGCAGTGTTGAAAAGTGCTCTCACCCATAGCATAGATTCCAGCCTCAGAACCCCCTCTCGGGAGCCCAGCAGTTTGTGGCCAAGGATCCGCAAGATGACGACGACTTGAAACTGTGTTCCCACACCATGGTGCTCCCCACGCGGGGTCAGCTCGAAGGGAGGATGATCGTGACTGCCTACGAGCACGGGCTGGACAACGTCACGGAGGAGGCTGTCTCCGCTGTGGTCTGTGCCGTGGAGGTGGGTTTGCTGGCGCCGGAAGCAGCCTTGGGGGCCGGATGTAACGGGCGTGCGCGTGCTGTTGAAAGCTGGCACTGCGAGGAGAGACCCAAACCTTACCTGTCCCAGAGTTGTCGTCATCGAGATGGTTTTCTTTTCTCACCCTCTTTTTTCTTTTCTTTTCTTTCTTCTTCTTTTATTTTACTTTATTTTTTTTAAGTAGGCTTCGTGCCCAGTGTGGAGCCCAAAGCAGGGCTTGCACTCCTGACCCTGAGATCAAGACCTAAGCTGAGACCACAACTAGGACCCTTAATCGACTGAATCACCCAGGCGCCCCGAAATTGTTTTATTTTGAGGGGAGAAACACCTCAGCGTCCATGCAGCTGCCTTTAGTTAGCAGACTAAGCTTTGCAGAAAGGCCAGTTAGCGTATAGCACTTCCGCTTGATTTGGTGTTTAATTTGTTAACAAAGGAACGGTTTTTTCCGGGGAAAAACGTGGGACTGAGAATCCTAACGATAAAAATCACTTTTTTGCCGTGTCCCAGCATTTAAAGAGCATTAGGCTTGTGTCTAAACAGTGGGATTCTGGTCTCAGCCCACTCATTGATCCGTTCACTTTATTCATTTGGGTATTTGCCAAAATGCACATCAGATTCTATAATACACAGATACGTCAGGTGATACTGGGTGATTCTTTCAGAACCCGGGGCTTCCATTTCCTCACATGTGCCTCAGAATAATCACTCTCGCGAAGTTACAAATGTCTAATGAATACTGTGTGTGGAAATTACACACTGTATCCTGAAGGCCTGGATATGAGATCATTTTATTGGTAGAGTTGAAACACCTGGCCTGCTTCTGCCTCCTCTTACTGATGGTGGGCCGGGACCAGCTCTGTTTGTTTCCATGTACACTTTCCGTCCCTCCCTTATGTACTTGGCTCTCATAAAGAGAGAGCAAATACTTACTTTTTGGTTTATTTCCTATATATCTGTTGTGTATGTGGCTTTTGAGAGAGCCATCATTCTTATATGGCAGGATTCTAGTAGATGGGACATTTTGGCCAATAAGTCTTAGATCTTGAGACTTTTTGTCTTATTTTAAACCGAGTTTCAAGGTAGTTTGCCTCCTTTTTAAAATTTTATGTGTTTATTATGTACTTTTATTTACAACTGTGTGAAAATCCTTTTTAAGAGAGGAGTCAAATTAGAAATAGAAATACCTTTGATAAATTTCACGTAGAGCAAGTGCTTATTAAATAGAACTAAATAGAAATAGCGCATCTCCCTCTCTCCTGTGCCCCCCCACCCTGTGCGCTGCTGTGGCCTTTTGGCGAACTTTCCCTTGGTTCCACGGCCTGCGAGCCTGTCTCACCACCGTCCGCTAAAGGTTAGGAGACATTTCTTGGCCAATGGAAGTTTTAGGACTTGCTGTTCAACAGGAGCTCATGTTATGTTTCTTTTCTCTGTTTGCACAGAATCACCTCAAAGATATATTGACATCGGTTGTGTCAAGAAGGAAAGCTTATCGCTTACGTGACGGTCATTTTAAATATGCCTTTGGTAGCAATGTCACCCCGCAGCCGTACCTGAGGAACAGTGTCGTGGCCTACAGCAGCTTGATAGAAAGGTACGCGCGGCTTCTGTGATCCTGCCTCCGTCCTTCCTAGTGGGCACCTGCTGTGTGTGTGGCCGCTGTCACCTGATTGTGTTCCTGTAGGCCGGACGTGTGTTGGCACCTGCTGTGTGTGTGGCTGCCGTCACCTGATTGTGTTCCTGGAGGCCGGACGTGTGTTGGCACCTGCTGTGTGTGTGACCACCGTCACCTGATTGTGTTCCTGTAGGCCGGACGTGTGTTGGCACCTGCTGTGTGTGTGACCGCCGTCACCTGATTGTGTTCCTGTAGGTCGGATGTGTGTTGGCACCTGCTGTGTGTGTGGCTGCCGTCACCTGATTGTGTTCCTGTAGGCCGGACGTGTGTTGGCACCTGCTGTGTGTGTGACCGCCGTCACCTGATTGTGT